>JAOVVB010235149.1:0-23363 GCA_028570985.1 Heterobranchus longifilis | reverse complement strand
CTTTATCAAGCGTTAGTTAGCTTTATCAAACGTTAGCTAGCTTTAAAATAGCATTATCAGGGGCGTTAGTATTTAAAGTGCTTTAAATATTTAAACCTTTATTTGACGAGGAAGGCCTGAATGCTGAGTAGACGAGGTTGCGTGACTCTTATCTCCATGTTATCTCGTGTGAATTACAGTTGCTCTCTGATGGATAATAAACTTTATTATAGATAAAGTGTGGCCACATTTCGGGACATCCCTCCTGCAGATCTGACTAACCTCACAGCTCCACAAAGATTTGACCCGTTTGTTTGAAGCGTGGGATTATCACCCCTCCTCTGCATCACTCTTCATCACCCCCCCTTGCCCCCCCCCCCACAGGAAAACTCTGGAAAATGCATGAAACTCACCTCTGTCCTCCAGGAAACTCAAACCCTTCTTTGTGTGATTCCTCTGTGATGTAATGTCTGTTACTTGTTTTTCTCACCGTGTTTCTTACAGATGTGCGTTTGCATTGTTTGATTTCTCACATTTCTCACGCCTTCTTTGTCTCACAGAATATACGGGTTAAACCCCAACAGACCTCGGGGAGTCTATTTGCTCTCTGTGTTTGGCTCCGGTCATTTTGTTCTTCAGTACTACGTGTCCACAAATCCTGAAAATACAAACCAGTTTACTGCATTACTCCTGCATGTAACAGAAGAAGAAGTTAACTCTTTATTTAAATGTTTACAGCCAGCCGCAGCATTTCTGATCATATTCACTCATCTTTCAAGACCCCAGAATATTTTGTACTGTGAATATGTAAACAGTGAATATATCAAAAGAAAGATCAGACTTTCTGTTTTTATAGAAGAAAAACATTTTTTATTCTAGCTTCATTCATTCTTTTTTTTAATCAATACTTGAATGTTGGTCATTTTCATAAAAAAAACCAACATTTCAGGCAAAAAGCTGGGAAAATTGCATTTTTTGACAAACATCATTTCTATCATCTTTGCCCACGTCTTATTTGCCTAAATATAAAAAATTATCTGTCCACCTCTGGGAGGTCCACTAACTTTATATGGATGAGAAATCCTGTAGAGAAAAAAAAGTGTTAAAGAAGAACCACAACCTTATTGTTAAACATATTCTCATCAACGTGTTTGTATGATATCTTTCGAAATATGACTATTTTATTCTATTTAACTTTGTGAAAATGTCAGACGATCGCTGTTTTAAACACGTGGTTAACGTTGTGAAATGGAACTACTTGGTTACATTCAGAAAAACAGCAGGGTTTGGGTTAAAATCACACTTCTGTATGTAACTACTGGACGCAGTTACGTAGGTGATACAGAACGCGACATATCTACGTACAGATGTTTATTTACAGGTTAACTCAAAATAACAACGTTGGCTTTTGGTTTCAAACGGACATGAACAACGACCTCCTGGCTGATTTTGTTTTGTTCTGCAGCATTCACATGTTCCCATTTCCTCTTCTTCCAACTCGCGTGTGTTCATGACTTTTTAAGTTGTAATGTGGAAACAACAAAGTGCAAAAAATGATATACAATACGTGAATTAATAAAAAGGTTCTTACCATCAACCCAACATTTACTTTCTTCCGCAATGTTTCTGCATAATAGGATGTCGTTATCTATGTGGCTGTTTTAATTGTAGTAACTCTACTTTTCTGGATTCATGTTTTTAAGTTTTATTAAATGAAACATTTTGCGATTATAGCTAAACTTTCCTCAGTTGATGGATCAACCTTGTTGGAGCCCAAACACAGAAAGTAAATCCATTTGAGTCGAGGTGTAAATCCAGTTCCTCTTTATGGGAATGAATGTGTGAAGGAAAAAGGTTTTTGCAGACTCTCCCTGGATCAGTCCTGCACAGGATCACCGTGTTAACGGTGGATTAATGTCGTCTGTCTTTCCTTCACAGTGACTCACGTGAGAGAGCACATCGAATCCAAGATCGAGCAAGAAGTCAAAGGTAAGGTCACATTTCCCACCATCGTGTATTAAAAAAACGCCACACTATTATCACACATGGGAAAAGGGACAGTTTAACCAGATTTCTGTTTCACTTATTAATGTTTCACTTTGAAAGCAGTCTGTCAGCAGGTAACTTTGATCCAAGCGTAAGGTGTTTTTAAGAAACTGTTGGGAAGAATAAAGGTGTGTGGGTGCATGTATTCTGGATTATTTGGATTATAGTTGGCCTGTATCCACAGACTGCTTTCAGAGTTTGTAAGTATGTCATTATGTTGAACTGTCCCTTTAAATGATCTTTGAGTTTCCACAGTAGCATGTCATCTTTATGTGTCTTGACAGAAAATGTATTATTCTCTTGTTCTGATAATATTCCATGGTTTCCCCCAGGCGAGCACTGATAAAAAAACTTGCTTGTACCAGTTTTTGACACTTGCGGTTTGCATCCAAAAGTTCATTTTTTGGCATGAAGGTTCTTCTGATCTTTTCCCAGAAAAAGGCGCAGGTTACGTATCTTTTAAGGCTTCCGGATTTGAAATGCCCTTTAAAAGATATGGAGGTTCACTGCATCTGGAACTGACACCTTCCTCCTGCAAAATATTTCTTAGCCTGGCTTGCAGATAGTGGGATGTGATTCCTGTGGTTTGCACTAAATAACACCAGTAAACTATATTAGTTCGAATAAACGCCTTCTCACCCAATTTTACAGCTTCAGTTGTTTTGGAATATAAGATATATTTTGGAGAGCTTTGCCTCTATGTGCATCTATGTTCCTCTTAAGTTTAAGGATTAGAAAGGGCGTTTATTCTCCTGTCTGCAAGTCAGGTAAGGAATAATTATCAAAAAGTAAAAGAAGTGAATGTTAGCAGCCCATCTTGGAAACATTATGCTTTTTTAATGATAATAAAATAATTTATGTTTTGAAGAAACTTCCACAGACGAAGGATCAAAACTTCCTGCAGGTTTCTAATAAAAAGAATCAAGTCTTGCGTTTATTCGAACAAATATGGTGAGTGAAATTATTTCTTATGGCATTGTGACTCCCAGCATGCATTTAATATTTCCATTAATGATTCATTCAAATCCTTTTCTCTCTTTTTTACCCCTGGAGGCTGTGTTGTTCTGACCGTTGTACTGCTTCTGTTTGCAGAGCTGTTTTACCACGAAAGCAAAGAAGGAACGGCGCACAGCAGCGCAGAATTCACCGGCGCCCGACAGCTGCGAGGAGCCTTCTCTGACACCGAGGACTTTCTGGATCACGGCCTGGTGTCGGCCAACCGCTGCTCCAGCAGAACCTCCTCTATCAGCTCGTGGACGGAGAACATCAAACCTTCTTTCACCAAGAAACTTAAGTTCCAATCCGTCCTGGAAGGAGAACCGGTGGAGTTAAAGTGTAAACTGGTTGCATGTCCTCCACCCACTATCCTCTGGTTTCATAATAATAAATCTATTCCTAAAGAGCGTAGGCGTAGGATCTGTACTGACAGCAGAATGCACATGCACACTACCAGTCTAGTTATCGATTGTATCAAAGAGAAGGACTCGGGCAGTTATAAGGTAATGGCGATAAACACGGAAGGTTCTGCTGAGTCCACAGCATCACTTTTGGTGTCGCTGAGGGAGGAGCAGTCTGCCAACTACCTGGGCTTCGTTAGACGCTCCGCCAAAGCCCATGAAAGCAGAGACACCATGGCAGAGCAGAGGAAAGAGAGGAAGTTTCGGGTTGACCTCCGGTGTGTAGGGTCTCCATTTGACAAGATGTCCAAAGTTCATCAGGGAAGATCACGATCTAAGACGTCTCTGGTACGTACCGTGTACTTCAAATCTGATTCCCATTCTAAAGAAAAAGAGACAGAGAAAGAATCCAAACGTTTGGAGACTTCCTCTGAACGCGCCCCATCCCCTCCCCCCATGTTCGACAGATCTGAGCGCTTTAACGACAGATTCAGTGATATCTACTGTGACCGGCGCACCGGCGGCAGGTTCAGTGACAAGTTTAGCGACAGGTGCAGCGACAGATACAGCGAGAGGTTCAGTGACACTGAGAGCCTTCACAACGAGGTGAGAACTAAACTCACCACCCTCCAAAAAGCTGTCAAACAGAAGAAGAGGCTCTCTATCTCCACCATGTCCTCCTCTGAATTTGAGTCAGAATCCGTTGCGAGCGAGTCGAGCTATGCGGATTACGTAGAGAAGCTCAGGGTCAAGCCTGCCTCTCTGCCCGATGTGCAGCATTTCAATCGACCCTTCGATTTAGGGGAGAGCCATAGGGAAGGTAAAAGGGAGCCCTCTCAGCGTCGTATGAGGCATTCATTCGAGCCTCAGTCCAGAACCAGGGCCATTCAGATCATGAGAGGAGAGCTGGTTGAGACTCTGGTTGATACACAGACAGAAAGGAAATCAGGCGAAAGATATTCCGAGACACTGGAGGATAAAAAACTTGAGAGTTTTGTTGAATCTAAGGAAGGTGGTAGACTCAAAGAAGAGGTAAGTGCACGTGTTGACCAAAAGGTGGTAGCTACGAAGGTTGAGATCGAGCTACGTCACCCTGAAGTCCCCTACTCTGAAACATTGGTGTACCCAGAAACTACAATGTACACTGAAAGCAGGGCTTCTGAGGTATCACTCATAGAGTCACCCAGGCCAAAGCCAATCACATCTCTCAGGGAGAAGTCGCTTAGTGAAACACATGAAGACACAGCAACAACAGAACCAGTTGATCCATATGAAGAGGAGTTTGCAGGGGAGTCTTTGAGGGCTCACTACGAGAAGAGCCTGGATGCTGAACGCATGCAGTGCGAGGAAAAACTCCTTGCCCTGCGGATCAGGAAATGGCAGCAAGGGAGTAGGATGTCAGAAGAAGAGGAGACATTTCACCCTGAAACTGATCTGCCCATGCCAGCGGCAGAGATGCAGTACATGGAGCCTGCGGGGCACATTTACCCCCAGCAGGAGGTGATGGAGAAAACTGTAGAAACTGAGGCCTCATCTTTCCATAAATCGCCCAGAATGAAGGCAAGGTTTGTAGATCCTGAAGCTGTGTCAACACCCAAATCACCCAAAGTCAAAGCCAGAGGAGAAGTGGAAACATCTGAAACATCCTTGCTTATAAAGTCACCCCCAATGGAAGCCAAATCAGAAGAAATGGAAGGTGAGGCAACACTCATTCTCACGCAAAAATCCCCCGGAATGAAAGCTAGAGCAGGAGAAGTGGAAGCGGAGTTGTCGCCTAGAAGAAATCCCAGGGCAGATGACGGACTCAGAGAGTCACCCAGGACAAGGCAATTCAAATCTACCAAAGAGAGGTTCCTTGGTGAAGCTGTAACACCAGAAACAGAGCAATATGAAGAGGAGTGTGAAGGGGAGTCTTTGAGGGATCATTATGAGAAGAGCCTGGAAGCTGAACGCATGCAGTGTGAGGAAAAACTCCTGGCCCTGCGGATCAGGAAATGGCAGCAAGGTATGCGAATGTCAGAAGAGGAGACATTTCACCCTGAAACTGATCTTCCTATGTCGGCGGAGACACAGTACATGGAGCCTGAGGGGCACATTTACTCCCAGCAGGAGGTGGTGGAGAAAACTGTAGACCATGCTACAATGTCAATGCCAAAGTCACTGAAAGTAAAAGGTAGTGCCGAACAGGACGAAACCTCTGCCCCCTTGCATAAAGCCAGAATGAAAGCCAGACCGGGAGAATTGGAAACTGAGACATCGGTCATGCTGCCGCAAAAATCACCCAGACCAATAGCCAGACCAGGAGAACTGGAAACTGAGGCATCTGTCATGCTGGTGAAAACATCACCCAGACCAATAGCCAGACCAGGAGAATTGGAAACTGAGGCATCTGTCATGCTGGTGCAAACACCACCCAGACTAAAAGCCAGACCAGGAGAATTGGAAACTGAGGCATCTGTCATGCTGGTGCAAACATCACCCAGACTAAAAGCCAGACCAGGAGAATTGGAAATGGAGGCATCTGTCATGCTGCCGCAAGAATCACCCAGACTAAAAGCCAGACCAGGACAATTGGAAACTGAGGCATCTGTCATGCTACCACAAGTATCACCCAGACTAATAGCCAGACCAGGAGAATTGGAAATGGAGGCATCAGTCATGCTGCCGCAAGAATCACTCAGACTAATAGCCAGACCAGGAGAATTGGAAACGGAGGCATCAGTCATGCTGGTGCAAAAATCACCCAGACTAATAGCCAGACCAGGAGAATTGGAAATAGAGGCATCAGTCATGCTGGTGCAAAAATCACCCAGACTAAAAGCCAGACCAGGAGAATTGGAAACGGAGGCATCAGTCATGCTGGTGCAAAAATCACCCAGACTAAAAGCTAGAGCAGCAGAAGTGGAAGCCGAATCATCGCCTAGAACAAAAGGCAGAGCAGAGAAGATGTTGTTTGAGAAGACGGGAGAGGAGCGTGAGCTCCAGCTGTCAAGGGAGAACATCTCCGAGCTGAAGAACGAAAGTGAGAAGTTTGTCAGTGAAGAGGAGGCCTTGACTCAGCGGATAATGAAATGGCAACAGAACGTTCAGATGGAACAAGAGCAAGCTGTGAAGTCTGACTGGGTGGAGGGTTACTCACAGATCCAGGCAGAGAGGAGCACGGAGGTCGGAAGAAATGTCACAGAGGCGTCTGCTTTAGAACCTGAGGTGGTCCGCAGCAAGAAGATGAATGCCAAAGAGAAGTTCCTTTTGAGCGAGTCGGTTCCTGCTGGTTTCCAGGATCAGCCAGGTGAGTGGCCGCCTGCTGGTGAGCTGCCAACAGAAGGCCGTGAGACGAGGTTGCAGAGGGACAGCGAGTACTTTGTGAGCGAGGAGGAAGCACTGGCTCAACGCATCCTGAAATGGCAACAAGATGTTGTTGAACAAGAGGAAGTAGCTGAACTAGAGTCGGAGTGGGCTTTGGATAATCAATGCAAACAGCCGGGCTCTGGGTTACTTTTTGAGTCCCATGTTCCACCATTTGACAGTGAACTCCATCATGGTGGCATTTCTCATGAAACCCACCTCAGTGACCTTCCACCTCCACGTACAACTCTTGCAACAACAAGAAAACCTTCACCTCTTCAACACACTGCTGGGTACGAGCCATCTCCTCCTTGTGAGTCTTCTTCCGTAATAAGACATTCCCCTGCACATGCTGGTGTGCCTACTGAAAGTTTGTACGATTTAAAATCTATTCCCGTAAAGGATAGAACGGGTCATGAGGCTTCACCAGTTCAGAGATACTCTCCAACCCAACGTACTAGTGTGCTTTTTGAGGGATATGAACTTACCTCTGCCCAGGGTGAGAGCCCTCATAAACCTTCCAGAGAGTTCTCCTCAGTCCAGAGACGCTCCCCATGCCGTAGTCCACAGGAGCATCTGGGAACAGAGGAAGAGAGGAGGCAGAGCAGGGAGGAATATGGAATGACTGTGGATAAATCCAGCAACCAACGCTTCCAGTCAGAGGTAAGGGAGGAGAGAGGGATGAGAGAGGAGTTGGGAACTACCAGAGAGAGCAGCGAATGGAGACAACAGAAGGATTTTGCAGGTGTGCAGAGAGAGGAAAGAAGCGGGGATTCAAGGAGGTCAAAACAGGGTGGTGAAATGAGTGCAGGAAGCCTTGAACTCGGAGCTATAAAGAAGGAGGAGAGGAGAGTCCGAGAGGAGTTCAATTTGGAAGAGGGAGTTTACCAAGAGTCAAAGAGGATGAAAGCAGGGGGTACAAGTGTCGGAGCCTCCGAAAGCCTTGAACTCAGAGCTATAAAGAAGGCGGAAAGACGAGTACAAGAGGAGTCAAATTTGAAAGGGGGAGTTTACCAAGAGTCGAAGAGCATGAAAGAAGGGGATACAAGTCCTGGAGGCTCTGAAAGCCTTGAACTTGGAGCTATAAAGAAGGAGGACAGGAGAGTACAAGATGAGTCAAATTTGAAAGAAGTTTACCAAACTCAAGAGTCAAAGAGGATGAAAGTAGGGGATACAAGTGCCAGAGGCTCCCGTCCAGTATTTGTGAAAGAAATATCTTCAGTCAAAGTAAAAATCGGGGAGATGTCAGAGTTAACCTGCCAGTTCCAGGCTGACCCTCTGCCCACAGTCACCTGGCTCAAAGATGGCCACCCATTAGCCCACAACCCTGACTACGACATCATGAGCAAATCTAACAAATCAAAGCTCACCATCTTCTATCCAACAACAGACCACGAGGGGACATATGACTGTGTCATAACCAATAAACATGGCAAATCCATATGCAGCGGCACTCTCGAGATCTCTGACAAAAAGGTGGTGAGAACTTCAGGGGCCACACGGGGTGTGGTAGTTACAGAGGAGCTAAAGAAGAGTGAGGAAAACCAGGAGATAGAAGCGGAACTTAAGACCTACATGGATTCAGGAAAGGCAACACTACAGGTGCCTCATGCGGTGATCCACAGACACCGCTGCTCAGATGACTCAGATGACTCCTCACCTGTAGAAATCAGAATTACTGCTGCCACTCCTCTCCCAGAGATGAGAGAAGAAATCAGTGAGGACAAACCTCAGGCTTTTACGGAGAAAACCTCAGATGTGCCAAGCGATGAAGGAGCCTCTCAGACTGTCAAACACAAATTTACTTTCTCCTTTGATGTGGCTGGTGAAGCTC
This sequence comes from Heterobranchus longifilis, assembly GCA_028570985.1. Classification (NCBI taxonomy): domain Eukaryota; kingdom Metazoa; phylum Chordata; class Actinopteri; order Siluriformes; family Clariidae; genus Heterobranchus; species Heterobranchus longifilis. The sequence goes on along the minus strand of JAOVVB010235149.1, from coordinate 14,762 downwards.
CTCACGTGGTCAGCGAATTAGAGAATATCACCTGTTCTGAGGGCAACACTGCTGTGTTAGAGTGTGTCATCACAGGTGAACCTGAAGTCACATGGTATTATGGTGACATTTGCCTCGAAGTCACGGCTGGAAAATACAGAGTTGAGGTCGATGATAAAGTGTACAGGCTATATATCAACAGTTTTACATACACTGATGCCGGAGTGTACAAATGTGTTGCTAGAAATAAGGTGGGAGAGGTTACAAGCGTCTCTGATGTGTCTTTTCAAGTTGCAGAGCCTGTGCAATTTTCAGAGGGTGGTGCTTTTACTCCAGCTGGGAGAGTGGAGAAGTCTCCTGTTGGCTTAAGTGAGGATGTCAAGAAACCTGCTGTATTCCACAAAGCTGCCATCACTCACACTGAGGACAGCATCATTCAGATGAAAGATAAACCTCAAGCTCCAAAATCTAGACCTAGTGTCTCTAGAGAACCTCCGTCTGTATCTGGCTGTGGCCTGTCGGCTTCTGCCGCTATGATAAAAGTTTCTCAGATTAAACAAGCTTTTGAGTCAGACTCACCATTACTGACACCAACCTCTCCCGAGGAGGAGAGAAAGGAAACAGTTTTCCCTGAGGAGTTTATACCTGCAGTGGCCATTTCCCTTGACCAGCAGGAACAAGTAATTGACACCATGCATGCAGAAGGTGGTGATAGACTTGTTACTACTAATACAGGAAATCCAGGTTCTCCCAAAGCTGCTCCTGTTAGAGCAGAACCAGATTTCACTCAAACTATTCCTGCTTCGGGAAAATCAGTTTCCCCTCAAACTCCTGTAGCACCCAAACCTGTCTCTTCCAAGACCTCCCAGCCCGCAGTCTTCTCTATGGAGGAAGACCGCAAGATCTCTGTGGTATCCGGTGATGTTGAAGCGGGAGCAGGTCTAGCAGAAAACCATGGTGTAGTTAAACAGTTTGTGGAGGAAGTGCAGGAGTCTCCAGACCTGGTCAGACCTAAGGCACAGAAACCTGTTCAACTTCCCGAACAAATGGAGGCATGTGAAGTGGAAATGGTAATGGAGGACACTTTGCGTACATTTGACAGAACTAGCAGCTTTATCCCTTTCCAGTCCGAAAAAGTCCCTGCGGTAAAACGCTCCATTAGAAATTCAGCTCCAGCTGAAGAAGCTGTAAAGCCTAAAATCATTTCTGAATCTTTCAAACCTGAGACACAAAGTCCAGCTGCAGGATCTTCCTCTATTCACAGGGAGGCTGAAGTTGTCAGTACAGTACTTGCCAGTGAGGAGCTGATTTCAATCCCAGAGCCCTCTATGGACAGTGGTGTCTTCCTTAGTTTGCCGGAGTCCCAGGCCGACGTGGCAGAAGTAGCAGAGGAAATGGCTGGTGATGTAGTTGAGCCTCAAATCAAGGGTGAAGATGAGAGGACTGATATCCATGTGAAGCCAGAACACGAAGCCCTTATTGTCAAGCCTAAAGTAGATGGCAGAGTTAAACCACTTGCTCTTCCTGAGGATGCTGTGGAGGAGGGACCTCAAATCCAGGTTGCATCTTTACAGGAAAGAGGTAGTTTGCCTGAGGATGCTGCTGCTGCTGAGGGACTACAAAGTCAGGTTGCATCTTTACAGGAAAGAGGTAGTTTGCCTGTGGATGCTGCTGCTGATGAGGGATTACAAAGCCAGGTTGCATCTTTACAGGAAAGAGGGAGTTTGCCTGAGGATGCTGCTGCTGCTGCTGCTGCTGCAGCAGGACCTCAAAGCCAGGTTGCATCTTTACAGAAAAGAGGTAGTTTGGACAAGGCCTCTGCAGCTGGCTCCATGGAGGAAGAGGAAGTCACTTTTGGTGCTGTGTATGACTATTACAACCCTCCAACAGATTGGGGAAGACCACTGTCCCCTGAGTCCGAGATGTCCATCGAGATTGGCAGCACTGTGAGCGAAGAGCTAGCCGAGGTAGCCGAGAGGTTCTACACCCCAGGCTCGTCTACAGAGGTCTCGCAGCCAATTGCAGAGTCCTTCCACACTCCCAAGTCTCATGTTGCCTTGCATACTCCAAGTTCGGATACACTTGGTGGGTTTATGACCCCTCAGGAATATCCCTTCTCCCCTGTAGAACATAAGCGACCCTCGACAGGAGACTCCAGCGAGCGGTTCTTCTCACCAGTTCAGTTCCTGGCATCTCCTGGTGATGAGGGCATTGAAACAACGCCTCCTGGAATAAATCTGGATGAGAATCGATACCTCACCAAGGGAATAGGGTCTTTAGGCCTGCCAACCCAGGAGAAAGTGCAGGGAATCCCTCCTGCCTTCCTCAAACCTCTCATTAAGAAAAGAGTGTTTGAAAGTGACTCGCTAACGTTTTACGCCGAGGTGTTTGGCCTACCGTCTCCTGAGGTGAAGTGGTTCTGCAACAAAACCCAACTGGTGGCAGACCACAGAGTTAAAATGGATAGAGATGGCGATAGCATCTCACTAACAATTCACAATGTCACAAAAGCAGACCAGGGAGAGTATATCTGCGAGGCTGTGAACTATGTCGGGGAAGCCAGAAGTGTTGCTTTAGTGGTAGTTGTGTCACAGGAAGTGAGGTTCATGCCTGCCCCACCTGCTGTCACCCATCAGCACGTGATGGAGTTTGATGTGGAGGAAGACGACTCTTCTCGCTCTCCCTCCCCTCAAGAGATTCTTCTTGAAGTAGAATTGGATGAAAACGAGGTGAAAGAATTTGAGAAACAGGTTAAGATCATCACCATTCCTGAGTACACAGCCGACAACAAGAGCATGATCATATCTTTGGATGTGTTGCCGAGTATTTATGAGGAGGGCACTGTTGACTTTGTCACCCAGGAGCATGATGATTTGAAAATAGCTTTCGAGGTCACTGAGATGCCTCCGAGGTTCATCAATCCCATCTGTGACATGGAAACCCCAGAGGGTACCGCTGTCATGTTTGAGTGCTCACTGATGGGAATTCCATCTCCCATCGTGTCCTGGTTCAAAGGTGACAAAAAGATCCCTCACAATAACAAAAAATACTTGCACTCATCAGATGGAGACAACCACTTCCTGAAGATCTCTAAAGTCACAACACAGGATAGCGGAGTGTACACCTGCAGAGCTATTAACGTTGTTGGGGAGACTCTGTGTAGGGCCTCTCTGGTGGTGTTAAACGCCAAAGCTTTCTCAGGGAAGACCAGAGGCAGGGAGTTGACCGCTGTGTCTCTTGGAAGTGCCAAAGTCCAGCCGCAGAAGTTCGACTTGGTGGTTGGCAACACGTCGTTTGACAGCGAACAGGTGTCAGAAATTGAGCTTGAGTTTGAGTTTGAGCAGGAGGCAGATGAGTCGCAGCGAGCGGTCAGGCTGGTCGCCAAGACTGACAACGAAATGAGCGAACAGGGAGAGAAATACGTTAGCGTTAACTTTGATGTATTTGCTGAACCAGCTAAAGATGACAAGATAGAGTTCAAAGGGAAGTCCTCTGATATGTGTAGCTTCCAGTTCCAGGTGACCGAGACATCCCCTAAATGTGTCATCCCATTGACTAACGTTACAGCAGCGGTAGGGACGCCAGTTATCCTCCAGTGTCTCGTTAGTGGTAAGCCGAACCCCACCGCCGAGTGGTACAAAGACGGAGACCGTGTCACAGACAGCAGGTGTATAATCCAGGAGAAAACTGCAGGCCATTTCAATCTGCTCATTACTAATGTGACACAGAGTGATGCTGGCGAGTATAAGTGCATTATCCAAAACATAGCCGGGTGCATTGAAACTGCTGCGCTGCTAAAGGTGTTTTAGAGGTTGAAGGGTCTGGGGCTGGTTGTCCAAATTCTTTTGTATGTTGCTAATTCTTGACTACTTTTAAGGTTATTTTAACAGTGTACTAAGGCTACATCCACACTACATTTTTATTTTGAAATGTATAACTTTTGCTATGTTTACGCCTGCCTTCCACACTACACTGTTTCTGAACCCCTAAAATGGAGACATTTGGAAACGGCTGACTCCTTTTTAGTTTGAAAACTCCACGGTTGCGTTTTTTTGTCTTGATGGGCAGAAACTGAGATTTTTGAAAACTCGACGCAGACACCCATGTTCACTTCCTGATTGGGTCTCATGACGTGTCCTTTCCTGATTCGTCACACCCCAATCACATGACCCTTTTCTGGAAGAAAACAAACGACACTAGTTTACAATTATTTGAGCGATTTGTGACAATTCCCGTGTCCAGCAGCGTTATCAGCCTTACACCGTGTTTATACCGGCACACACATGCCCAATGCACATGAATGGTTTGTAACATGTGTTTTCAGGCGTGTATGGACTGAGATTTGTGCTAAAACGCTTGTAAGGACTGAGATCACTTTTGTTTTAAAACGATGTTTTAAAGTGTAGGTGTAGTAGGTGTAGTGTGGATGCAGCCTAAGATTAAGACTTGAAAATCAGAAATAAATCATGGCTGACCAATAAAACTCTACAAGCTGCTTTACTGGGAAACATAGATGAAGCAACAGCTTAAATAAAACAGAAAATATTTTCACACTTCTCGCCCTCCAAAAATGTTCTCTTCTCATTGTTTACAAATTGCAAGTTCTTGCTAAGAGCTTAGCTAAGCTAAGACTCTCCTAACAGAGAAAAGTTTATATAATCTTTGGACAACCAGCCCGTAGTCAACAGTGTGAAAATGTTTTTCATAGTGTGTGAATAATCTGCTGACACTTTTTTTCTTTATTTATTGTAAGTTGTGTAAACAGTTGTTTTATTTTAATTATTTTGTAGAAACATCTGTGTTTATGTTTGCTTTTGTTATCTGGTAACACTTTAAATGTGAGCTGCTTTAACTTTGAGTTTTAATGATGACGTTATGAAGTATGTCTTTACAGCTCAAACTACGTTGGTTGTTTTTGTTCAAAGTCGAGCAGCTCTTTGAAAAATGTTTACCGCTCTGTTTTTAACATTGTGCTGTTTGCACTACAGAAGATAACAACTAGGAATATTTGTGTGTGAAGCAAACATCTCATATACACAAAACCTTCACAGAAATACATATCATTGACATTTTTAAATATTTATTTTTGTTAAATTAGTGACAATAAGTGTTTTGGGAAGCTACAAAGTAATGAAGTAGATTTTTTTAAGTAATCCACACAGGAAATTAAATATGAGAATTAAAAAAAAATCTTGTACTACCTATAATTATCAGGGCTGTGACTGGAATCAGTAAATCAGGACAAACTTAAAAATATTGTTTTAAATTTTAAACAGTTTTGTGCCAGCATGGTGACATCCCTCCATCGTTTTAATATGACCAGAAATCAGAAGTTTATATGAGTTAAAATGTCATATCTTTAGCAGTGGAAACTACATGTCATGTAGCAGAGGTGGGACCAAGTCATTGTTTTGCAAGTCACAAGTCAGTCTCAAGTCTTTGCCCTCAAGTCCCAAGTCCTAAACTTTGAGTTTCAAGTCATAAACAAGTCATAATGCGCTCTTCACCAACAGAGTATCTGTTGTCAACTGGCGCTCAGTAACATAACGTTAGTTCTTCATGGAAACCACCCCCAACAAAAGAAAATGTCCTTTACAGCCAAGTCCCGACAATCAAATGCAAGTCTCCATAATCAAATGCAAGTCCTCATAATCAAATGCAAGTCCCCATTATCAAATGCAAGTCCCCATAATCAAATGCAAGTCCCCATAATCAAATGCAAGTCCCGACAATCAAATGCAAGTCCCCATAATCAAATGCAAGTCCCTATAATCAAATGCAAGTCCCTATAATCAAATGCAAGTCCCCATAATCAAATGCAAGTCCCTATAATCAAATGCAAGTCCCCATAATCAAATGCAAGTCCTGATAATCAAATGCAAGTCCCCATAATCAAATACAAGTCCCCATAATCAAATGCAAGTCCTAATAATATTCACCAAAAATAGTCCAGAGTTCAACAAATAAAAACACCACTTTTTGGGGATTCAGCAATAAACAACAAAAGATAGAAATTGAGTTTGTCCAGTTCTGTTTTCCCCCCACGTGTAAATCCTCTTCCCAAACAATCAATATCTTAATTAATAATCTTCTTCCTGCACACACTTTTTAAATATCGTCATTTTTCTTGGGGAAAATTATCAAGTATTTTAAAGTCAAAAGACCAAGTCCAAGTGACGTCACGAGTCATTGCTGCCAAAGTCCAAGTCGAGTCGCAAGTCTTTTTTGATTTTCGAGTCTAACATCATCAAATTTGTGACTCGGGTCTGACTCAAGTCATGTGAATAAGTCCACAGCTCTGCCATGTAGTCACTGTGTTTAACTCAAGAATTATGATTAAATAAGAAACGTTGATATCTTTGATATTTTGCAGAAGGAAAGAATATCAACCACAAATGTATGATTAATGTCACCTGGCTTTTGTGCAAAACTGCAAAAAGTTTGGTTTTAAATAAATCACTGCCGTGTTTGAATAATAAGAAATAGATACAAAAGCAGCAAATTATTTTACTCAACAATTTCACAGCATTATTGATACTTATTGATAAATTGAAAAAACGATCTCAGCCCTAATAATTCTGAGGTTAACATTTTAAGCGACAATCTGGAAAGAATATATTGTCATAACGCTTACTTGAAATGATTCAGTTTGTGTGGAAAGTTTGTTGCAGTATTTTTAATTTTCTTTCTGTGTGAGAGTTTTTGCTGAGTGTGAATGATATTTTTAGGATTTTAAAGCAAGCTGGTAATTCATAATAGGGTAGTAAAAATTTTAAAAATGGATAATACTGTGAAACTTTTTAAAAATTTTAAATATAAGTTTTGATGTATTGTAAATATGTGTCATTTTAGGAGTGTATGAGTAGTATTTACCAGTAAAATAAGTAAATCTGGCATTGAGATAGAAATTCATAGTTTATTTGTACAGACGTCATGTTGGTTTGTTTCAGAGTTTATATAATAAAATATTTAATGATTTAAAGTTGGAGTCTGAGCTTGCTCTTTTAACAATTTACATGGGTTAACACGGTTGGTTCATTTGTCAAATCGTCAAATTTACAGACAAAATGCAGGTGTCAAAAACTACCTATGTTGTATAGGACTGAATATCATTTGATGGGTTTTGATACCAGTGCCTATACATTACCTGATTTTGGGACTGCTACCAAATAATGACCTTTTCCTGAGGTCCGTTCTGCCAAAAAAAAAAAAAAAATCTGTTTTTGGTAATTAAGCTATTTACCAAACATTATTAAAATTGAATGGATTGGTAATTAAGGAAAGTTAAAAGGAAAGCAGTTGAATTAAGTTCTGATATGAAGAGTTCATTTGCAAAAACCGATATCTCTGTTTGTATTAATTTTCCTAAGTCAGGTTTTTTTTAATGTCCTATCCAGAGAAAATCAATCAGACTGGTGTTTGGTTGTTTTGATAAGATATCTCAAAATATTTAGATTTCCATAAATGTTTTTTTATTGTGCACTCAAGGGAATATCAATCAAACTTGCTTTAAGAATGGCTTTTATTTGTCTTTTGCAAATCAACTCTTCATATATAACCAGAATAATACACTACTTTCTTCTGCTGAGAAAAGGTCAAAGAATCATCTCTACGTTTGGGGGAACTGTTAATAAAGCATTTAATTTCTCTTTGTCACATATTTGAGTATAGTAGGGCTGTCCTCTCTTAAACTTAGTCAACTAATGGGTAATTAGGGTCTTTGTAAACTGAGACATTTCACATTGATCAAATATTATTTTTATTTTTTTGTGGTATGGATTAGGAATGAGCTGGTTGTCACTAACATGAAACATCTGTAGGGCCCTATGAAATCTGTTTAATTTTTTTGGAGATCTGTTTTAATTTTTCTGAATTCTGTGTTTAATGATTTAAGCACATTTTGTCATCAGAAAGAGTGTCTAATCCTGTGTTGGATGGATAAAATGTCAACAATAACATTAGAAAATATAAAAAATGTAATGAATAACAATTAATTTAATCCAACACGTGTTGAAAGGGCGTCAATACAGTTATAAAGCAAAGCATTTCATCTTTTTGTAAAATAAAGTGCTTCACATTATAAATGGAAAAAAAACAACCCAAAACATTCCATGTCGAATTCCTCAGGTTTTTTGATGACTAAAAGGCCTGTTCCTTTGTTGTTGTTGTTGTTGCTGCTGTTGTTCAGCATTTATACATGTGTGACGCTTGTTTTCTGTGGTATTTGCCCCGCCCTCTTCCACTGTGATTGGACAGCTGGGGTAAAAAGTGACAGTGATGAGCACAGCGTTTTACCCACAGTTGAACATTTTTCAACTCTGCAACCAGAAAAAAACAATCAAACATGCATCAAATTCTGTTTTCTGCATTGCAGAAATCATAGGGCCCTACATCTAAATCAATATTCACAAATACTGAGCACCCGATTTCCACAGGGAGAATACTGGTCAAAATGCTTCATTTAGCCAACTTATCGATTGGTTGAAAAAAAAAAATCCTATGACTATTAGTCGACTAAGAATTCCTGTGGTCAAGGACAGCCCTAATATTTGCCTTTATCAATTCAATGTTAATATTATAGCTTTTGTGTTGTGGATATTGTTATCAGTGTTGCTCAATATTTCCTAACAGAGCGTTGTAGCACCACCATCACCACTGTGGAAGAACAGGAGGAAACCTACTACACTGGTGTCCAGTTACCACAGAAAAAAAAAACACTTGAACTCAAGCCAGAGTCCAAACGTTTCTCTTCCTCTTTAGAGAAGAAAAAAGAAAAGCCAGTTTTCCTCAGCCAGCTTGCCCCCGCAGCTGTAACCACCGGGGAGACAGCCAGGTTCACCGTCAAAGTGTCCGGGCTTCCAAAGCCGACCGTTCAATGGTCTCACAATGGAAAAGTGATTAAGAGCTCCTCCGTATACAAGCTGATAGAGGAGAAGGAGGAGTACACATTAGTAATCACCCAGGTCACATCTAAATATGAGGGCGAGTACTCTTGCACGGCCACCAACAGATTTGGCCAGACAACTTGCACCACGTATCTCGAAGTGAAAAAGCCAGATGTTAGCCAGGCGGAGAAATGGGTTGAGAAGATGTTTAAGGTCACAGGTCAACCTCCTACTTTCACAGTTCAGATCCAACCTGTGAGGTGCTCAGAAGGAGGCGATGTTTCTTTTAATTACAAAGCCAGTGGTGAACCAACCCCTGATGTGAAGTGGTTCAAGGGCGCTTTCCACATCCAGCCCAGTAGAAACTGTATCGTTATCGCCAACCGAGATGGATCTGGCGTCATCAATTTGAAGAGCGTCAAACAGGAAGACAGTGGCCTGTATACATGTAAGGCCTCCAACCAGTTTGGGGAGGCGTCTTGTAGCGCTGAGCTTGTTGTCTTCAGAGAATCTGTTTCTCGCAAACAGGAGACAACAACGATTCAGAAGAAAGGCTATAAGGTTTCAATGACAGAACAGGCAACGGAGTCTCGCTTGTACCAGGTTAGCCTCCCAGGCCAGGACAGAGCCAGGTCAGATCAGATGGTTTACACCATTGGCACCGAAGACCGGCAGATAATTCCCAGTGAGCAAGTGAGCTCCCTTAGAGAGCTAGACATCTCTGCTGCCACTATTATTCGCGAGCAACTGACCCACCAGGCAGCCGTGCTTCAGTCTCACGAGATGGAGGAGAGGGTGTCTGTGGTTCCTACCCACCCACCTCAGGTTTCGGCCGTTCCTGTGAAGCAGCTTCACATGGCGGCGTTTACGACGTCTGTCGAAGAAAGTCAGGACCTCACGGAGCAGCACTGCGATCGCATTCAAAGCCCTGAGGTCATTGAGCTTCAGGCAGCTCGAGAAAAGAGGTCAATGGTGATGTCAGCTGTTGCTGAGGAGCTCACCCCTCTTTCTACTGTTAGCACGGAGCCTCTGGCTGACAGGAAGTCTGCTAAAGTCAGGCCCATTTCAGAACCTAAACATCTTGTCAGTGGGCATCAAGTCGAGTCACAACTGCCCATCCTAAAAGAGCAGTCTCAGGATATCCCCAAACCTCAGGAGGAGAAGAGTTATAAGGTTAAGGAAGGTGTTAAGATTTTATACTCTGCCCAGTCTGCAGAGAAACGGGTGCTAGCAGAGGGCCACACAAGTGAACTAGCAACAGCAGATTCTGCTGTGAAGTCTTCCGTTGGGAAAGAGAAGCACCGACCTGTCTTGGCCTCAGTCAGTGAGTCTAAACAGACTCTTTCCAAGGAGACTACGTTCTCTATGCAGAGGCCCTCTGAGGAGACGGCCCATCTCTGTAAGGATAAAATAATGAAGGCAGCTCTAACTGCTGAAGAGAAGCAAATGCTGCAGGCTGAGCCCTCTCAGCAGCTGCCAAGTTTGGACAGCGCCATGTCCATTCAGTCACACGTAGAAGGAGAGCAGGTGTTGCACCTGCAGGTTATCACAGACCAGGACCTCCTTCCATCTGAGAAGAGCTTCACCTGTGAGAAACCAGCACCAGAGCAGGCAGGGGCCAGGAAGAGCCCCACTCTGCTGCATTCTGTTAGCCAGGATGAGCAGAGGACAGTAGTTTGTGAGGACACATCAGAGTTTGAGGCCAAGGCTAGCACCATGACCATCCAGCCCCAGAAAGAGGCCCCTACTCTGCTGCATCTCCAGTCGACCCAACCTGTGGAGGCACTACCCAAAGAGGGAATTCTCATAATTGAGAAGCCTGACCAGCAGGTTGCGGCACAGAAACAAGAAAAGACGAGGAGTCATGCAGCCACCTCAGAAGAGAGAAGGGAGCTCACAGCAGATTATCACACAGAGCTGGATTTGTCCGTGACTGGCATTCAGTCTCAGCTTCGAACTGAGCCCAGGCCTCAGAACATCCTCCAGCTCTCCTTCCAGCCCATGCAGTTGCCAAAGGAGACGCCAGTTACCACTGACGTCAAGCAGCAACGAGCTTTGGTGCAGAAGGAGGATCGCTTGAATGTGATGCATGTCACCACTGTGGCAGACAGTCGGGCTTTAGAGGAGGGTCACACTGAGAGTCTTACAGCTGTGGATAAATTCACCTGCCAGATGGCCATTGAGCCAAAACTTCCCACAGAGCAAATCCAGATTGAGGAGAAAGAGATCTCCACAGAGAGTAGTGTCCTTCTAGAAGCAGCAGAACAGGACTTTGCTGTTCAGATCCAGGAGGGTCAGTCAGTCAGGCAGTCGATAGTGATGGACGAGAAGCGAGTGCTAACGGGTGAACTCTCTCAGGAGATCACCAAGTCTGAGTCCACTAAAGTCGTCGTCACCACACAGCCGAAACTGTCGATTATGGCATCCGAATCGAAAGACACCACAGCTCTTCCAAAAGAGATGACGTTTGTGATTCAGATCCCTAAACCATTCAGTCTGAATATACGGCGTCAGCTCAGAGATGCTCTTCAGTCTGCTGTGGCGAGCGATCAGCCGGTGTTACTAGCCGATGTCGTAGGAAGGTTACATGCTGTAGAAGTACAGGAAGTCAAGGTTCAAAAAGAGCCCAAGCGTGCCATGTTTACATACCTGATCACAACGACAGGTGCCCCCATGGAGATCACTCTGGCTTTTGAGGGTAAATACCCTCAGATAGCTGACCTCAGGACTGAACTCCAGGCAGCTTTCCACTCCATAGTGTACCAGGAAGCCCATGTTCTTACCTCCGAACAGCCGGGCACGATGCAGCTAGACAAGCCTCAAAGGGCGCAGGTCACTTCAGCCCGCTCTAAGCAAATGCTGTCATCGACAGTAGAAACCGTGAGAGTGGCAGAGAGTGCCGTGGATTTTACTGCTGTTAAGTCTCAGTCCGCTGCACTCAAGACCGAATCTAAGATGGCGGTTGAATGTGCGGCAGCTGAGCAACAGGTTGTGGTGCAGGAATCTAAGGCAGCAAAGATGGAACAGTCCATCACATCCCAGATCCAAATCTCCACAGAGTCTCACGTGTCTTTTGAGCAGTCGGTGCAGGTGTCAAGGCAGGAGGTGAGGTCAGTAAAGGTGAAAAGCAGAGAGAAAGATGTAGGTGCAGCTATGGTTACCACTACCCTGCCTCCCACCACCGTCCCCACTGAACAGGTGGTGGATGTCCAGAGGGAGCACAGGGAGGAGGTCTTTAAAGAGGAGATCACAGTATCCAGGCCAGAGCAGAGAGAATACCCCGTAGTGGTCACCTCCCTTGAAGACATATCCATCGATGAAGATAGTAAAATAACCTTTAGCACCACCATTAAGTATGTCACAAAGGTAAACTGGTTTTTCAATGGGCAATTGGTGAAATCTGGCAAAGAGTTCAAGTGTTCCAAAGACCACGACACATACACATTGGTTATCAACAAAGTTGTCAAGGAGAGGCATCAAGGAGAGTATGTTTGTGAGGCTGAGAATGAAGCCGGCAGGACTACAACATCTTCAAGACTCACTGTGGTCTCAAGAGGTTTGATAACAAAAAAAATTAATGTATCATTCATTCATTCATTCATTCATCCACTTTCACTGAGAACGACTAATCATTCACATCAATTCAAGACTTTTGTCCTCGCATAAAATTATGTCATTTTGGTCTCTATTCATTTCATAGCTCGGCATGAGCACCCTTAGCAGGGCACTGGATGGTACTAACTCACCATGTCTTGTGTGTTCCACATCATTGTACGGTCAATAATTGCCTAAAGACCAGGAGCATCACAGCCATGCAAGTTTAGCTTGAAGACTCGATAGTTGATGAGCATCTTGCTATAATGGTTGTCATGATCCTGGCCTTCAGGTAACTTTCACGGTCTTTCCATGGTCTTTGGCATGTTGGTGTCAACAGGTTCCTTTGTTTTACACCCATGGTCTGTCACATTCCTTCAGGTCCATTCTCTCCACAATGTCTCTCTGCATGCTTTCAGGGCTTCCACTTGCTTCATCTTTCACAAACTTTGTTTTTCTTCCTTTTAGCCTGAACCCTAGTCCCATGAGAATCACATCTGATAGCAGCTTTCTGTGAAACCATGGGGCTAATGTTCTTGCTATGTCTGTCCTCCAACAAAAAACGACAGCATAAGTTGTTTGTACAAGCCTCAATTACGACCCATATTTCCGATTCTTGTTAGGCGACGCCCTCTAGTGGCCGTAGGAACTATGACGGGAGCAAAGCAGGAAGTTATGTAACATACTTAAATGTAACTATTATGTTTTCAAGGTTAGGGATATGAATTTTGAATATACTCCTTGAAAAATCTTTGATTTTCAACATAATATGGTGTTTCATAGACACAATCACGTCACGTGAAACAAAAAGCTTTTAATATTTGAAATGAAACGATCCTGTCGTTATATTTGATTGTTGTCTCCTGTAAATCTGTAGACTTTATTTTTTGCAATTGCATTTATATTAACAATGTAGATGATAAAGGCTTCGAAAGTCTGGAAAGATTTGGTTTAGGTACCTTGAAAGTGCTTGAAAAGTGCTAAAATTTTACTCTTAAAAAGCAGTATGAACCCTGAATGTAGTATTAAAACCAAGAAAGTTTGTTTAGGGCGGTAGGGAGGGGTGGTGGACGAGTCAAACAAACACAGGACTTTGACCCAGGAGACCGCTGTTTGTGTACCGTTTGAAAATAAAAGTAAACGGCGAGTTATTTTAAGTATAGGTAACAAACGGAACTACGTCACATGCCACCATCTTTTTCTAAACCTAGCCAAGTAGTTTTGTTGCCTAAACCTAACCAAACTGCGACTGTTTCACAACGTTAACCACGTGTTTAAAACCGTGACCATTACCTTTAGGTATGGGGACGGAAAACGTGCCTGTGGGTCGTATTTCCTGCCACCGCTAAGTGCGCTAATTTAGTAAATGCTCATATTGGTCGTATTAGAGGAACAAACGATTGATGTGATCGTTTGGTTTAGAGGACTTGTTGTATTTTTCTCCTTCACAGTCCCTCCTGTATCCACCATTGTTGCACATTCCACCATTCCTGTTCCTGATCTGTCAGATTTTTTTTTACAAGAGTTTCGTAGATTCCACGACTGACATTTACCTTTTTTTTTTTATTTGTCTGTGTGCCTCAGTGCCACCCGTCTTTAGGCAGAAAATCGCACCTCTGGAGATAAACATCGGCGGCCACGCCAAGTTCGACTGTGAAATCGAGGATGCTCCGAGTGTGACCTTCAAATGGTACAAGTCTGGCATTGAGATCAAACAGAGCGAGAAGTACAGGATCCTCAGCAGCCACACCGTTTCCTCCCTGGAGCTCCTGAACCCCATCAAAGCCGACAGCAGCGAATACACCTGCAAGGCTTCAAACCAGCACGGCACCGACAGCTGCACTGCCTCGCTCATCGTCACCGGTAAGACCCCAGAGGGACCATTTTTTAAAATTAAATTATTGCTTTACAAATGTGTCTGTTTGAGAGAGAGAGAATTATATACATATTTGCAATGTGTTGTTTTTTCCCTGAATCATTATGGTGCAATGTGGAACTGATGATTTTGTTTCTAAATTGGATCTGGTGTGACGTTTGGCAAGATGTAATGATGTTGAGGACATTTTCTCATGTTTAAACCTACATCTATCACCAAGTTGAGATTGCAATAGCGCTGCAACCTTTAGTCGACTAATTGATTAGTCGATCGACAGAAAAAATGTGCCAACTATTTTGATAATCGATTAATCGTTTATGTAATTTTTCATGCAAAAATATCAGGAAATAGCAAGATTTCCTGCTTTTCTCTGTTTTGTACCATATTAAACTGAATATCTTTGAGTTTTGGACTGAAAAAGGAAGACC
>JAOVVB010235110.1:0-23369 GCA_028570985.1 Heterobranchus longifilis | reverse complement strand
CAACAGCGGGGTTACGGAGCAGGCACGGGCCATTAAACCTCATTCAGCTGCGCTCATTGCGCAACTGTGCCGAGGAGAGGACGCGCTTCCAACTGTAAGCTAACGGACTACTTTCAGGGTGATGAAAGTAGGGTGATGTAGAATCTACATCACCCTGTCGGGGTTCTATTTTCAAAAATGACCAGTTCATCCTACATTATCCCTGACTTAATAGTGTGCTTTGCTTTAGGCTACCATTTGCTGGTTACCTGAAATACCATGAAAGAATATCAAATACATTCACTCCAGTAATATAATCAAAACTGTCCTATTTAAATTGAAATTGTGCAAAAACTCCCAACATTCCCAAGCTTAACTCGGAAGTTTTCCGGAAATGTTCCGAGCCTTTGCCCCCCCCGTCAGTTACCTTGTCTTTGATGAGCAGCGTGCACTGCGGAGGGTGAGGGAAGTGAGCAGTGGTCCGCTGCACCATTAGTTTGAAAGCTGCATTGGATGGGATGTTGTCCAGGTAGTGCCTCCACAAAATACTTCCGGTCTTGCTGTCAATCCCAAAGAGCTGAACAGAAAAAAAGCAAATGGAAACATGAGAGTTTCAGAGAGGCTTGATGGAGTCTATTTATTCGTGTTTAATTTCACTTTAGGCTTGCCTGACCATGAATAAACAAAAACTAGCTGAACCACAAACAGCTCCTCTGTCCTGAAACATGACCTAACAGTACCGGGAGGGTCAGCCGTCGCCTCGTACCTTCCCAGACGCAGTAACCATGACCATCATCTTCTGCAGGTTGAACTCGTCTCTGGAGAGGTTCTCAATGGTCACGTCATTTTTCACTTGACTGCGAGGCTTGCGTGCGTCGTAGAAGAGCTTCCAGAGGTGGGCGATCCAGGCCTGCAGCAAGATGAGCTGAGAGGAGAGCCTCTTCAGCACCATGGACATCAGGCCGTCTGCACAAATCACACACAGAGCACGCACGCTGCTCATGACTTTCAGTGGATTGAGGATCACTACTCGCGTGGCTTTGTTATTGCAGGCAAAGCACAAATGTACCTTATAACAATAATAATGTAGATCACTGTATGTGTAAAAACTACAACACTGCAAAGAAATACTTACTTCTCACACATCATTAATAAAACAGTGCAAGAAATCTGGCTTTGTAGATATATGACTAAAAGAAAGGCTCGGCGGATATGGCGAGAGATATACATACATGTACAGTCGACAACAGGAGATCTTAACCTTAAGACCCATTGATTAAGTTTTATTTAAGAAAAGCAGAGAAGTGTGTTACCTTGAATGGCTGAATCCAAGTGAAGCAATAAAAACAGGACAAAGACAAAAGAAAGTGAAGCAAATAGCACCCAAATGAAGAAATCTGTTTTAACCAGGCGATCTCAACAATAACAAAACTACAAATTTGATGAGCCAAAGCAACAATTCTGTGGACTTAATCATTAGTTCTATATTCGTGGAAAATCTCAAAATGATGAACCAAGTTTGACAAAATGCCCTTAAGCTGCCTTAAGCTTCTAGGAGATGCGAGAAGACTGGAGATAATAATAATAATAGACAAAATACTGAATATCAATCCGCAGCAGAGATTAGTAATTAAAGTTGGAGCATTAGGAGGAAAAAAACAAAACATTAATGGATTCTGGTTCGACATTTACCGGCCTTTTTGCCGAACTCTCCCTCCAGCTCTGCCTGCGTTCCTGTGAGAGGCAGATCCACCATTTCCATTGTCACCACATCTGACAGGGCCTCCTCTCTCGTCCACATCACACGCCCTGGAAAACATTATTGTTCTGCATCATTCATTCCACTTTACACACCCTGAGACAGTATGCAGCTTGTCTTGACACTTTCCGTGAATTAAGACATGAAACATGAGGCAAAGCATGGCTCATCACCAGTACTGGGTCTCAACAGTACACACAATGCGGGACGGACTCTTCGTATAAATCAAACGTTTCAAGCCATTTCACCTGTTGGCTATAAATCCCATGTGATTTCCAACAAACCACCACCTGCAGACACCTGGAGAAAAATAACAAAGTCTCCATTTTCATGCAAAAGCAAAAAGGTCAAGAAGTGTGTTTTTGTGGGATCTAGCCAAATAAAATTCCTGAAAAAAAGGTCTGGGACTATGAGCAGGAAATGTTCAGACTTTGGCGCCCCTCAGTGGTAGAATTAAAAAACACACCCCATGGCAGACAGCTGCAGTGCAGTGCATGCCGATTTTAAAAATTACAATACCAATACCATTAGCTGATACCAACAGAGTACTTCATTTGATACCTTTTTTTTCTACTTCATTCGATGAGTATCGAATGAAAATGGAAGCAGTCTGTTGCGTAAAATGCCTCCACCACTCCTCCCCATCCAAATTATTTTTACACTAATACATTACACGCTGAACTGCCAACTTCATCAAAAACACTGCGCTCCACTTCACCACACCACAGCCTGTATGGGTTGCAGCTGCTGCGGCAGTGGGCCAATCACACGTCGCATTAAATCGAAGAACGCTTGCGGTGATTGGCTGTGAGGAAAACCATACAAATAGCTTTTTTTTTTCAAGATCCAGGTACAAAAAGGATCGAATGCAGGTAACTTTTGACTGGAGAATACTGATACTGGGTTATTTTGGTTTATACCGATAGCCAGCCCTAATGCTAATACCTCAGATAACATTAATCCAACATTAACAAAGCTTTCTGTTTTTGCCATCCATACCTGGCTGCTGTATGAAAGTGAGCGTGTGGTCTTCTGTCTGCACCATCACCCTGTAGCCAACAGAGTCGTCTTTCTTGAGGAATGCCTGTACATACAGCTGGAAGGAGAAGGAAAAAATAAAAAAATGGTGTTATAATAAAAAGAAAACACTACATGTTTAATGATATTAAACTTTGGGTTAAATAAATCTGAATCCTTGGTGAGTTGAGCAACCAGATATCAAACATGCTGAAGAATCACATTGACACTCACCTTCTCTGGTTTCCCACCATTAGGGTCCATATTAAAAATCAGCGTTGTGTCTAGAAGTCTGCGTCCAGTTTCTGCACTAAAGAGGTTCAGACTGCAAGCCTACAGGGAGGAAAACAGACCGGCATAAGAAATGCTTCTCATCACCAGGGTAACGCATTTTATTGGTTCTGTAGTTTGCTCAGAGAGCGGGATGGTAAACCACGTAATTAACAAGTCTGAATGTATGATTTCACATTAACTCACAGTTTTATTCTTGGGCGACATGACGGCAGCAACAGTCTTCTCTCCGGTGGTAGCAAAGGAAACCAGCATGGCCTGTGAATCAACACAAATGAGCCATCAACAATTTTCACAACCTTTTCTTAAATTAATTGTAATATCTTAGTATGACATACTGAGATGTATCCCTATTTTAAAGGTTTACGGTACAACTTATGGGGCAATAATTGCATTATTAGAATAACCTAACATTTTGGAAAAATTGTAAACATCAAACCAGAGACGGTTTAGAACCGAGACGGTGTCACGTGTCACGTATGTTTAGTTACAGCCCCGCATCTTTAGGAAACTAGCAGCCGTTCTGAGTGTATTGATTATTGATTCCAATGGGAGAAGTGAAAGTGAACACAGATTATGATCGAGCCTTTTGCCCCATAGTCACCAAAGTAAATATTGGACCCAGTTTTCACAAGAAGCCACATATCTCCCGAACATTCTGACACTAAAATGGTATTTTTCAGACGGACTGATCAGGAGAAATTTAACTTTGTTCAAGACCTTTTTCTGTCTCAGCAACGAACTCTCGCTAACGTCAACTAACGCCACAGATAACAAACTTTTGTGATGCTAAATATAGCTTTTAGCTGTGTGGATACCTCATGTAAGCAAAATAAAATATAAATAAATTGTGCAACTATAACTTTTCACCCATCCACATGACGTTCATTACACTTTCAAACGAGACCACACCCACTTAGGAGACAGGAAGTGTGTATCATTTCATATCACTGGCGGAGCCTGCAGTGCACTATCTTTAGAAATATAGAAAATCTTTGATTAAATGCTCTGAATTTTAACTGTCAGAATGTCGATCATGCATGAGTTACGTACAGGCTTGAAATCCCTCAGTGTGACGATGTGACCGTTGTTGAGCTGGAGAAGCAGGTGGTGTTCAGGACCGAGCTGCAGGAAGAACTCCGACAGCGGTGGGCGGGCTGGGTTGGGCTGGGTGGACGTCAGTACCGGCTGGAAGCCAGCGGTGACTTCAAGTCCCAGCGACTAAAAAACAAATGGAAAAAAATTGTAAAAATAAGTCACACAGAGGAAACGAGGAAGGTATAAAGAGAATTCCATTGTGTCGGTAGAGTAATGGAGAGAAACCTACCCAAAACAGAGCATATGACACACACAGTAATTTTATAAAATAAAAAATACACAGCGTATATACACACACACATTATAATAGTATTATTAAATTTTTTTGTATACTTATTATCATTGTTATTAGTTGCTTTATTTTCACTTATTTTGTTGTCATTATTTTTCTTTTTCTTTTTATGTACCAGTAATGGATAAGGGGAAAGGGGTGGAGGTAGTGGGATTGGGGTTGAAAGACGTGATCAAAATGACTGATGCACATGTCTGTTTAATCGTGAAAAATTCAATAAATACATTGTAAAAAAAAAAAAAAGGTTTTGGTTTTATTGTGGCGGGTACCTGCAGGGGGATCTGGGTCATCTGTGCCTGCAGGTGCAGGTCTAGCATGTACAGGGAGACAGTTGCAGAGTCCACACACGTCAGCATGCCCTGTGCGATCACTGCACAGCTGGCCTGTATGTTGGACAGCCACGGAGCTTCCACCGACATCTGACCACAACACAAGAAGAGAAGTCAGAAATGTGCAATTTAATTCAGATAATGCAACACTACAACTTCACTTGATGTATTCAAAAGACGTTTGAGTTGTATTTTCCCAGTATTATCCTGCTGATATCCTATTCTACACAGTATTTATATAGTGCTGTTGTGAATCAGGATTACCTGCTTGATTATCTCTCCATCCTCCAAACTGTACACAACGATTGCAATGTGGGAATGGGCAACAACTCCCAGTGCATACACTTCACCGTTTCCACCAGAATACACAGCCTGGTAATCCACCGTTTCACTGTAGAGATAAAAAAAATATTTTTTTTTTATAATGCCATCCTTGTTCATGAACACAAATAACATGTCTTTATGTACCAGATATTTCTGCTGCTTAAATACTGCCATTTCTATTTTCTGCATCCTGTTAATGTTTGACTTGATTTTTCAAAATCCCTGAGTTGTCACTTGAATCATATATCAGATATTTAAAAAATATATACATCTTTCTTTTTTATTCCTACATAATTTTGTATCCATGTATTTCATGACACTGCATTATCACTTTCCCCAAATATTTACTACCAGAATCTTGTAATATAGACTGAGCTTTCTACAAAAGCATTAATGCAGACACAAAAACATACAATGTATTTACACACACATGCATTTTGCTTGTTGTTATTTCACTTGGATGTTTGAGCTTTACTGAGCCGAGTTTGACTCGAGCTTATGCATGTGTGATGTGGAAACTTGCAACCTCCAGGTCACATACACTGAGAAGTGACTTTTCAGTGAAGTAGGAGACATCTTGTGTCGAGCACTAACTTTTGAAATGAGCAATATTTGCATATTCATAAAATCTGGATTTTTCAATTAGGGAGAAAGATGTAATTTTAAGAATGTGTATGTAGGTAATGTCCACTTGCCTTTCTGGTAGATTCTCTATCCATTTTTGATGGCCATTAGAAAGGTAATGGAGAGAGATGACAGTTTTCTTTAAAACAGCCACGTGTTTCACGATGTCTTGCTGTCCAACTAAACATGCCGACTGGAAGCTAAAATGTAGAACAAAAGCAAGTTAACAGCTGATCAAAAATAAAGACGATTCTAAACGTAACAACTGCCAATCGCAGACGTGATCACCTGCCAGAGTCCAGCACAATCTCCCAGTTCAAACCACCAACATTTATCTCCCAGGAGCGCAGCAGGCGGCCGTTACCAACCACCAGCACCGCATCTAGAAGATGAAAACCAGTTTGATGAGCTACCTGCTTTCAATAGGGGGGGACTAAAAGCTCTGTAAGCTCAACTGCAATGACAAAATCACCTTGTCCATGATGCAGAAGAGCGTCAATGTTTCCCTCTGGCCCAGTCTTATCCACATGTCGCCAGACTGTAACAGACATTGAACAAATATAAGTACACAAAGTATGGCAACTGAGAGTACTTTCTATTAGAACACACAGAATACTCACAGAGTTCTCCAGTCCTGGTGTTGAGCGAAGCAAAAACATTGTTCTCTGTTGCCAGAAGCACCTTTTTGGATGACTGCATATGTGTGTCGAAATGGGAAAAGCGAACCTTTCCAACATATTGCTGCCTCCTGTGAATCACAAGACAGAAAACAACCAGTCAGAAGGTCAACAACATAGTTTATATAATTATAGCTGGACCAATGTTTGTATCCATACAGGGATCAAACACCAGTGTTATGAGAAACAGCTTAAATAAAAAAAGACAATATTGTTGGACTGGTTATTATCAGATGGGTTAAAATGCTCTCCAAATGCTTAGAAATTGATTTCAAATCACATTTAGCCTACAATAACTCATTGAGCTTACTAGACCTTTGGTTTCCTAAAGGCAACTTAAAAATAGTTAACAAGCCAACGGCACCTGTAGTAAGATAGTAAATACTGTATGTATTATTAGTATTTTTATATATAATTTAGCCTGTTCTCTGACACAGTCGATCCCATACATACCGGATAGGTCGCAGCTAGTGGCTGTGACAGGTGTTAGCATTAGCATTTCCACATTAAAACATGGCTCTAAATAGCGCACATATTTGATCGGTCTCTAGATTCCTCTTACCAGTCAAACTTCCCTACTTGATCCTCAAACACAGCCCCGACAGTGCTGCATAACAAGATACATTTCAGGAACAACAAAATTAGCTTTGCCATTGCAGCAGTAGCTTTAGCTTGCTCTTCAGGAGAAGGAGGAAGCCGGAAGTTGACTTCTGGTCTTGTGACTGAGAGGTGCTGCCCCCTGCAGGGCAGAAAGGCACACAACACCGCTTCAATGCATGTTTTTTGTTGTTGTTTAGCACAAGAAACGTACAAGACAGGGAAAAAACACAGACATAAAGGATGAAATTCGAAATATAATGGTGGAAATTATGCTACAACACGATTACACTGACAATCAAGAGACAAAAGGTTATATTTAAAACAAAAACAAGCAATACAAAAGAATAGAAAAACAAACAGGTATAGCCTGCAGACAGGGCTGTACCTAAGCTTCAATACATGTAATGCAGTGATCCCAAAGAATAACCCCCCCCCCCTTTTTTTTCACCATATGGTTCACCAGGACTGAGAAATATATGGTGAAGTGGAGAGACTACTTGGAATACATTAGTGTGGACAGATCTTGAAGTAAAGCACTATGTACATAATCTTCACAATTCCCACTCTTTATGTGCCTGAGAATTAATTTTTGCTTGTAAATTAGATTATGTTTTATACACACACACACACACACACACACACACACACACACACACACACACACACAGGAGGAATTTGATTGTGACACAATGTTTATATAAAAATAAATAAATAAACCCTTTCATCTGTCCACAAAAGTTCAAATAATGTATCATAACTTAACAATAACATGATAAAATTAAGATTAAGATTTAAATTTGACTCATGTTGATTTGTGCACATTATTTACTGTATATAAGAATGAATTGCAGAAACGCAAGTGTACAAAAGGTTAAAAGGTGCTGTCTAAAAAAAAGTATTTGTGCATAAATGATTATTATTTTGAGATATTTCACAGTAAAAGAAAGAAGAGAAAAAACAGACAGCAAGATTGAACACAAAATAACTGTGTCCTTGGCCAAACTAATTCCCCTCAGAGTTTACAAAATAAAATGTTGAGCCTCTTACATTTCACACTTTCTTCCTTATCTAAATGCCATTTGTGTACACTACTAATCAAAGAGATAAAGGAAACCAGACTTGTTTACTTGGTTGCTGGAGATGATGCAGCAGTAACCTTTCTCAAGTTAAGGCTGCAATGAATGTAAGTATGATTTATTCTTAGCTTACAATATGTTGGACCAGTACTTGTCCAGAAGGCAATGTGGTCATCAAGGCCAATTCCCCATCACTAAAATATTATAATATTTCAGATTTCATATTTCTGTCCAATCTGTTAAACACACTTACAATAGGCTATTTGTTTACAAGAATGTTCAAATATTCACGAGTATGCCTATTTGTTTATTTAATCAAACAATGAAATGAAAGAAAAAGAAAAGAAAAAGAAAATTCACTGTGTAGTTCAATGGGAACAATGCAATGTAAAAGTGTAAATGTGTAAAAAGTATGGGTATTATTTATTTTTACATCAAAAATGTAATGGGGAAAACGGTATAGTTTTATTTTGTGCAGAAATTGGGAATTGTATTATTACCGTAGAATGAAAAACTGTTTCTTGGAGGTTTGGCCTGACTGTAGTTGACTGTGAGCGCCCCCTGTGATTTACTTTCACAGTTTCTTCTTCCAGTAGCTAGTTTTTCTATGGGATTTCAAGATGGCGTCGAGCGGAGGAGATGGGGAACACGAATGGACAGCGGCAGTACGGCCGCTTTTATCAGCTTCGTACACCGCTTTTGAGACGAAGGAGCTACCTCAGCTTATTGGGTCTATAATCAACAGGTAAACGGTTACATGTCAATAAATGTTGTGTCTGAATTTGCGCAAATACTAGCCGTGTCCACCCATGAGTGAGCTGGCTGGCTAACTTGCTAACTTAGCTTGGTTGGTTAAGTTCGATGGGAAATGTTACCCTCTTAGCTAACGTTAGCGGCTAGCAAGCTACTTGAGCTTAACTTGTACTGGCATCGAGTCAGTTGCTGACGTTAGCTAATATGCTAACGTTAGCAAACTTACTCAAAATGCTATTTAGCTTACCATGGCTGGTAAATCATAAACTGTATGAAACAAGGCTTGTCTTGTGACTGATGGGCCTTGATCGTTAATGTGACATTATTGCTGTGCAATCGTCAATCGGCGTCGCACTGTAACGTTTAGAAATTTTGCTTCATCATTAGCTAGCTAACACAAACATTAGCCAACAAGCTACCTAAGGGGCCTTCCAAACGGACAGTAATGTTGAAATAGCCCAGTCACAGTAATATTTGACTACGTCAGCTAACATTGAGCCTGCCATATCCAGTCAACAGACAATTTATACATTAACTGACTAATAAGTTAGCCAGTCAATTTAACATTATCTGCTGTGTGTCTGTGGTTGGGCTGGAAGTAGGCGGGGACCTTATACTCTCCCCTCATTTTTTGATGAGGTGGTGATGAATCGCCGTTAATGTATTTATGATAACATAATAACTTGGCAATAGTGCTGCTTTGTAATTACATGTAAGACTAAATGTCTTGATGAAAATCCGCCACGGTTGTGCTAAACTACAAGGAAGCTGGTCAGTGCCTGTCATGCAGGGGGAACTTGTCTTTGGAGACGAGTGTTAGGGTCAGGTATTATTATTTACGGGGACCTTGCATTAGATAGTATGCACATGTTGTCCTGCAAACTACCAGTCCATACATCACCATGAGTGATTATCAAGTCGGTAGTACACAGTGGCCAGGTTGTCACTTGACACTCCTTTTCAGAGGTGACATCAGCTGATCCCTCTGGGCATTCAAATGAAGAGCTACCTGCGATGTTTATTGGTTTCATTTTCCGAAGCAACAACCAGCCTGCAAATATAAAGCAGTAATACCGCTGCCAGGCCTGTTTCGTTTTCAAATGAAACGTCCAAGTGGGCTTACCTAAACATTTATAAGACTTTTCTGATGCTCCCTCATTACATACATTATCAAATCTAAAGCCTTTTTAGTAATGTTTTGTTGTGTGTGCTGCAAGAGTAGTTTGACATGTTTAACATAATTGTTGATGTTTTCAACTGGAAAGTTTGGTTGTCAGCATCAGGGTTTGCTGTGTCTCCAGCAGCAGTCATGTGCGATTAACTGTAGACTGTCATAAAAAACAAAAGTGAAGGTCTTTCTATTATTTACCATATTCCTAATTTTAAAGCAACAGCACAGCAGTTCTGGCAGATAAATACAAAATAAGATGGAATAACCACTAGCAGGTATAATATCATAGTCTCTTTCAGAGATTTATTTGAGAAATTGTATTGATTAAGTTCTATGGGGGGGATAATTGAGAGGTCTGGGGTGTTTTTGTCTTAATGTCCTTCCCAGACAGTTTATGAAGTAGGTGTTAGCTTGTGGATTAAGTATGCAGGATGGAGAAAAAGCAGATTGTGTTTTGTAATTTTAGAGAGCAGAGGTCTTTTCTGTGCATTTAGTTGTAATAGTGCAGCGCCTGTTCAGAACCTGCCTGTTCAGAACGGGCCGAATACTTGGCCTGTGGTATTGCTGCTTGCACCTTTCTCGAGAACCGCTCATACAAACAGCTTCACAGTGGACACTGTGACAATACACCTGCCGTGACATAGTTACATCACACACCCAAGTCTACACACGGTCAGAAACACCGGTGAAATACACTCTGGTTAACTGGGGGAAAAAAACAGGGGAATACTTTACCATTAGGCAAGGTAGAAAACTGCCTGGGGCCCCAACTAAAAGGGCCCCAGACAGCTATAGATTTCTAACCCACTGTACCCCAAAATGACTTACAACTTACATATGCAACTCAACTGTATACTACTTACCTATTGTATACTTCTATGTCAGAGGAAAACATTTTACTACTAAATTTACATGACAGAGAAATATTATCTGCATAATAACAAATATGATGCATTATACATTTAGCTACATTGTGCTGATAATGCCTCTCTTTCACTCTTCACTTTAAGTAAAAAAAAACTGAATGAAGGACCGTTACTGTGCAGTATTAATGGTATTAGTTGTGGATACCTGGAACTGCATATTGTCCTTGTGCAGCACATTGAAGTGGTTTTGTACTGTCACTTGAGCAGATTGATGCACTGGGAGCTTTAGAAAAAAAAATCACTAGTATACGGAGTATATAGATAAGGAAAGAAACACAGGGTTCGTGGTCGGTCTCCACCAACAAAGACTGCCTTCCTTGTGCCTGGATGTATGTGATCAAATCCAAGATGTGCCATTTGGCTTGGGTAGTTTATGTCAGTGCTAGAAAGATGGTGTCGGACACTGCTGAGGTCTATCAGCAGAAATATTACATCAGAGCTGTGTGTTTCCAGGTGTTTTTAGGTCACTTGAAAAGGGGATCTGCAAATAAATTGCAGTTAAGGGAGCTGCAGTGTACAGACCTTTCTTTATGTTTTCATTCCAGGTGTTTTTAGGACACAGAATAGGCTACGTTTAACTGCATAATTAAACACAGACTGTTTTCCCTGGTGACAAACGGCAAGCAGCCAAAGAGCAATCTGTCATCTCTGATCTGACATTTTAGAAAAGACTGCATAAACAGTGTGCTCAAAGGCATTTTGCCCGAGGACAAAGCACAATGTAATGTCACTGCTATACTGACAGTGAGCCAGGGCCAGTTGTGCTTTCTTGTTATTTATGTTAGAACACATTTATCATCACTCATTTAAGAAACGTTCACAGTTTGTGAAATACATACAGGTGAGGTGTGTCTATACAATCTAAATGATTCCAGAGGTAACAGCACCAAATATAATGCCCCACTATTCCACTCATCACTTGCACAGTCACTGTTAATAATGACATTTGTGTGTTTATCAGTTCTCAATTTTTTTTCCCGGATCAACATTTTTTGGCAAATACCTGTCCGGGTTGAAGGAGGTTATCGGATTGTTGCTAAATGTTATAGTTGGTAATAAGTTAATTGGACTTGTGTGTCTCTCATACAAACACCATGTAATCATCTGTCTGTTCTCTCTCTTAATGGACAAAATATGTACGTGTTCTACATATTTAACATATTCCACTTGTCATTTGCAGTGAATCAGACATCCTTCACCATGACAAACAGTATGAGCCTTTCTACTCATCCTTCGTGGCACTCTCTGCACACTACATCACCACAGTATGTGGGCAAAGTATGTATCTTTCTTTTTCTCTCTAGTGTAATGGATAAGATAATTGCTGCTGCCATTCAGCCAAAATATTGAAATGTTACAGGTTGTGTTTCTAACAACCAGCAAATTGTTTTTGCTCTGTCTCTTTAGTACCGAGAAATCAGCTACTGTCGGTTGCTGCAGCGTGCAAAGTATTGATTGAATTCTCATTGCTGCGCTTGGAGAACCCAGATGAGGCATGTGCGGTATCACAGGTGAGAGACACAAACTACATATTGTAACATAGGACTGCATTCAGCTGAACATTTTTGGTCAGTTTTAAGGAGATGGGACCAGCTACAGACAAAAATTAGCTCTGTGATGTTTTCTTTGTCAGCCACTTTGTCTCGATTCAGTTGTATTGAATCTTGCATTGTTTGTTTTTACATTTTGATTAGTTAATTAGATATTCACTTGCTTCCTCTGGTCATGTGTGTCAGTTTTTGAAAGGACATTATTTACTGTATAAACCCACAAGTTAATTTGAGTGATAAATACTGTTCATTTTTCTTCAGAAACACCTGATTCTTCTAATAAAAGGACTTTGCACTGGCTGCAGCAGACTAGATCGCACAGAAATCATTACTTTCACTGCTATGATGAAATCTGCCAAGTTGCCTCAAACCGTCAAGACCCTTTCAGATGGTAAGTGTAACAATACATAGCTGATTATGTCACATCGCTACTGAGGAGATAATGTTACTCCTTATTGTGTATTTCTGTGTCTTGTTGAATTTTCTGTATTTGTGTTTGTGTGTTTTTTTGTGGCTGTGGGAAACGAGTATGTGGAAATTAAACTTAATTAAAAGTAAACTCACTGGTGGTAAAATTGTTCATTTTTTATTTTAAAAAAGGACAAAGGGAATCATTAAAATGTGAGACTGAGGCATGTTTTACTCTTTTGATTGTTCAGTGATATTGTTGGCATTTGTCCATACTGCGGCTGACAAATTGACAGAATAATCCCACAGGCCGTTTTTACAGAGCAAGAAACCTTCAAAGCTTTGGTATGTGACTGAGAAAAATTGTGCCCTTTCTTGTTAATTTAATAGTGGAAGATCAGAAGGAGTTGCCCAGTGCTGTGAACCCAGAGCTTCGACAAAAAGAAGTACAAATGAACTTCTTTAATCAACTGACTTCAGTTTTTAACCCTGACCTTACCACCATCTTGGCCTCCCCGTCAGCAGCACACATGCAGGCAAGTGTTACAGAGCAGCCCTCATCAGTAGTCGACAGCTTTAATTAACAACTTGTTTAAGTTTCTTCTTATCGTTTTTACTGAAAATAAACTCACTTTTAACCTGTAATATAATTTGACACATAATTAATCATCACGATTGTTGTTTTTCATCTCTCCAATTATAGGCTGAGAGTGATTGCGATGACCAAACCACAGATCAAGCTATTCAGGCCAAAATGAAAAATGCCTTTGTGTCTCAGAATGTGTCAAGCTTACAAGAACTTGGTGAGTAGTTGTTGCTTTGCTGTAGGACATTTTTGGTTTACGAACACTAAATTTACAGTTATACCGTTAACACGCCTTGATTTAAAGGTTTTGTCTCGGCTGTTTGGGCTAAAACACATTTGAAATCTTTGTTTTTGCCAAAGTCTGATATTTCAGAAAGCCACCGTTAATTGTTATGCACGAACAATTGCTGAGGATTTAGTTAGGGATGCAGTGATTGTGAAATTCTAGGCCGATACCGATAAAATAACAATTTGACCGATAGCTGATACTGATGTTTTTATGTTGTTGTTTATTTTGTTTTTGATGTTATTTATTCTCCCCTTTTTGCCAGAGAAACAAAGAAATCTTTATTATTGAAAAAAAATTCAATCATACAAACAACTTTTAATATAACCCTCTTTCACATGAAAGAACTGCTACGTTTTAACCTTTTAACACAACATTTAGGCAGCGCAAAATTGATGCAACACAACAGATAAATATCGGTCACTGCCATCAGTGAATGTCATCTTATTGCAGCCAACGAGACGAATATCAGCCGATACCGATGTTCAGCCGATATATCGGTGCATCCCTCAATTTAGTATACATCAGTACAACTGTATTGTGAAATGCATTTCTTTACAGTAAATTTTATTTTTTCAATACAGCCTTGAAGTATTCACTCCTTTGTCATTGTGTTTTCTATGAAGTCATTTCCAAATTGAATATCAGTTGCAGCAGTATCCTGCTGGTAATTTAACAGAATCTTGGTTTAGTACATTCTCCCTCTACCTTTTCATGCCACATTACAGCCTGTCATTTCTTATTAGAGGTAATAGTTTTGTATTTTACATAATGTGTATTTCCAGGTGGGTCTGAGAAGTTGCTACGAGTGTGCCTCAACCTGCCCTACTTTCTGCGCTACATCAACCGTTTCCAGGATGCTGTATCAGCCAACTCTTTCTTTATCATGCCTGCCACAGTGGCTGACGCCACTGCTGTCCGCAATGGGTACTTTTATTTTTCATTTATGTATTAGGTTAAAATGTCAAATTTCAGTGTAATTTATATTAGGGCTGCACAATTCTGGTCAAAATGAGAATCACACTTTTTTCCCCCTAAAACTTGAGATCATTCTAAATATGCAACTCCCCAAACCAAATATGACCGAATCGTTGTTTGATTGTGTACATGCCTGAATCGAGATCACTATCTTTTAAACGATTCATCGTGCAGCCCTAATTTATATTGTTGTATTATGATTTGTTTAGAAGGAGCAATCTAATCTTCTTAAGTTTCTGCATGTGTATTTGATTACTTGTGTTTGGAAAGTTATTTTCTTCCAAACATTCAATTTCCTTTCTTTACTTAAAACCCAGATTTCATTCACTGGTGATAGACGTAACCATGGCTTTGGACACACTCTCCCTGCCTGTACTGGAGCCCTTGACACCAGGGAGATTACTGGATATGACCGTGCTGGCTTTGAGCTGTCTCTATGCTGGTAGGTAGTAAAAAAAAAAAAAAAAACTGCTATCATCTTCAACAAACAAGGAATTGTAGACAGGATGTTGATCCCAGTTTTCTTCTTCAAACAACAGACCATCTTTGCCCTCTTTAATCAACAACTGCATGGTATAGTATTGAGTCAAATTAATAAATGTTAAAAAAACCAAACTATTTTTACCCATCTAGGTGTGAGTGTGGCCACTTGCATGGCCATCCTGCAGGTAGGTAGCGGCTTGCAGCTTCGCTCAGCCTCCACTGGGACCAAAGAGGAGGACTACGAAAATGACGCAGCCACAATTGTCCAGAAATGTGTAAGTATTATGAGTACAACATTTTCAATGTTAGTTATAAGACATAATCTGGTGCTACATTGAATCATTATTCGCTAAATTGTATGTTGCTTCTCACAAGTTTTTACATAGGGGAGATATATTTGTATTCTAGAGTCTACGTAGAGGTTTTCGTCTCATATTTTGATCAAATCTCTCCACATGATTTATTCTTACAGTGTCTCTAACGACTGCCTTGCCAGCATGCGCACCGTAAAAAGATAAGGCACATTTAAAATGATAACAAGTACAAAATCTGTGTCAACAGCTGGAGATCTATGAAATGATTGGACAAGCCATCAGCAACTCCCGCAGAGCTGGAGGAGAGGTGAGTACTGGGTTTGAGTGCTATACAAAAATAGTAAAAGAATAAAAAGTTTAGTACCTTTTTTAGAAGTTTACTGTTAAGAATTGTGTCAGATGTTTTTGTAAGATGCATTTCTTGGTGATTGTTTTTCTATTTTATTTTATTTTATTTTTTACCTCTTTGTGTACTACAGCATTATCAGAACTTCCAGCTGCTTGGAGCCTGGTGCCTTTTAAACAGCCTGTACCTGATTCTGAACCTGAGCCCCACTGCGCTGGCGGATAAAGGCAAAGAGAAGGATCCCCTGGCTGCCCTGCGTGTCCGAGATATTGCTGCTCGCACCAAGGATGGCGCAGGATCGCCGAAACTTGGTCCTGGCAAAGGGTAATTCCAATGAATATGAAATCAGTCACTATGATGTTTCTCATTTTTGTCTTTTAAATATAAATGAAGGTGTGGATAGTGGTTACCGCACTGAACTATGTCCAGTAGGTCATTTAAAAATAAAAAGCAAGAACTGCTTATTTCTAATACTTACTTATTATTTCTTTTTGTTGTTTTCCTGAAGACACCAAGGATTTGGCGTTTTGTCCGTTATCCTGGCAAACCACGCTATCAAACTTTTGACTTCGCTTTTCCAGGATCTGCAAGTTGAGGCACTGCACCGGGTAAGAGAAGCAACAAACAAATTACACTTATTATCTGTTGTATTTTAAAGTAAATTTCCATTATTTTACAACATGCGTCTTACTGTTTGTGGCCATTATCACATATCACGTCATATAAGTGCA
The DNA here is from genome assembly GCA_028570985.1 of Heterobranchus longifilis. NCBI lineage: Eukaryota > Metazoa > Chordata > Actinopteri > Siluriformes > Clariidae > Heterobranchus > Heterobranchus longifilis. The sequence goes on along the minus strand of JAOVVB010235110.1, from coordinate 6,771 downwards.
CGTCATTGTAGTGATTGTAGACATAAACCCTCTGCTGAAATGCAAACAGTCAACCTGTTGTTTAAAGAACCAAATACTTCCTATATGACTTCTCATTCTGTATGGCATCTCAGTTGTTTTGACCATATCATGTCCCATAATTTACTGTTAACAAAAGCAGGTTTGCAATCCAGTCAAACTTCATTTGACAAATTCCACTTTTGGTTTATTACACTGTGGCTGTATACAAAAATAGGATCTAAACATGCAAGAGAAACCTGTAACAAACCTATGCAAAACAAAGGAACCTTCTATTCCCTGACAGCCATGTTTCCTGCAGGGTTGGGCGAGTGACGGACCGCCAGCTGAGCTCAACATCATGGCACAGAGCACTTCCATCCAGAGGGTCCAAAGACTCATCGACTCCGTGCCCCTGACCAATCTACTCTTCAACCTTCTCTCCACCGCCTACAAAAAGGTGCAATCATTAGATATTTACATGCCTGTAATTTGCATAATTTCCACAGCCTATGTTTTTATCTAAATACTTCATTTTTCTCATTTTGTTAAATGAGAAAACATTCATTATTCTTTTAGTATTTGTATTTTATTAGTGCAATGTAACAACACAAAAGGAAAGATAATTTAGACAGACGTAGGTGCAACAAAATATACATACATGGAGACAAAACAGACACTGGGATACAAAATGTTGGAATGATGGAACAAACCCATGAGAATGTTTTGTTGTCTTCACACGGATGTCTTCTTTATTCTTCTACATACTGCTTTGTTAATAAAATTGGAGTCTGATTAAAAAGAGTGTGAAAAGGGGTAATTAAAAGATTGCAAACTGTGGTCATCATTAATTAAGACTTGTTGTTTTGTCTTCCTCCAGGCTTGTGTTCTCCAGCGCCAGAGGAAGGGCTCAGTCAGCAGTGATGCCAGCGCTTCTACAGATTCAAACACCTACTATGAGGATGATTTCAGCAGTACAGAGGAGGATAGCAGTCAAGGTACTTTACCATTCTGGATTCAAGCACTTACATCATCACTTTAGAAAGCTTCCTTAAAAGTGAAAGTTCATGCTAGAGTATGCACTCACATAGCAGCTTTATGTTTGCAAAACAAGAAAAAAAAAAAAATCATACCTCTGGCTGTTGTCTGGACATAGATGATGCAAGAAACTACACATATTGTTTTGCACAGCATTCATAGTATAGGAACAACAGCACAAAAGGACGGGAGAATTTAACATTTTATTCAACTTGAAAGGAGTAAATTATATAATATAAATTTGAGATTACATATTTAAAAACGCAGAGCAGCAAAATGGGTTTGCAGCAAACAGAAGATGGGGATATTGGGGTGTTAAGAGAAATACAAACTTTGTTAACACTCTTAATGCAATGATGATTTGGCTAAATGTGGCACATTTATTTAGTAGTATTCGATAATGCAAGGATTACAAACTGTATATTGATCCAAAGATGTCTCATTGTCAGCGATCAAAATTTTAGTTGTGAACAATATGTCAAAGTGAGAAAATTAGATTGCTGTTATTGTTTGGATAACAATAATTTGTGGTGCTGCCTGTTTACATGAGGGCGGGGCTAAACTCCCCTCACACAGCAGAGCAGATGTTAACCATTAGTGCAACAAAGTATGGAAGGCAGTGGAACAGATAATTATTGGCTATCTGCCCTGAAATTCCATATTGGTGCATCTCTAATAAATTTGATGTAGAAGAAACTGTTAGGAAGTATCATATTTTTATGTACTTCTTTTTTAAATGGAGATATGATCAGGGCATCATGAAACTGTAGGTGTGATGGAGGCACACTTATGCACTCATCACTTAAGTTGAAAAACAAGCTAATATCCCAGAAGCTTTGTGTAATGCCCTCAGGGTATGCCTCAGATTTCTCTCCATGACAGTGTGGCTGCAGGTGCTGAACGCAGAGTGGTGTTTGTGTTTTGATCTCTGAGCTAGTGTCAGTGCTGAGCTGTATCAGTGCAGCAGTGAAACAGCTGTGCTGTCAGTGGATCAGTCAGTCAGGTTATGGCAGCAGTGAGAAGGGTAAACACATAACACACGCACACAGTAATGTCATTTAACATTTCTGTCCCTTCATCACACAATGTGACAGTGTAGTTGACAGTGTCTACTATTTCAGCAGAGAGAAGACAGGAGAAGACAAGTGCAGCTTGTGTCTCAGGTCAGCAGTTTTCTGTCCTCAGGTCAAAGACTTGGTGTCCACTTCACTGTCCTAGATTCATTCTGTTATTGTATGTCTCACAACTTAGGCTCTGAGCTGTCGCCCTAATAGCTTAGAAAAAGACAGAGCCACGGAGGAAGAGGCTTTGGCAAAACAGCCCCGAGTCTGAAAGGTGCTTTCCACCAAAATTGACATGATGACGACGATGTTTTGTCAAAGAGACTCATCTGTGGCTCCATGTGGTTCAAAGGGTAATACCAGCAGTGTTGACATGTGGGTGCTCATTTTTTTTATTTTTTTTACAAGCATTAAAACTATAGATCACCCAGTAGAGCATGCGCCCCATGTAGGCCGAGTCCTTAGCAGTGGCTCGGGTTCGGATGCTGCGTGCCATCCCCCCTCTCTCCCCTCTTTCCCGTCATTCTCCAGCTGCTCTATCAGAATAAAGGCAATGAAAGCCCTAAAATACTGGAAAAGTTACTGATAGATTTACAGTAACTGACCGACTAAGTTTTGCTTTCAAAATCTGTCCTAAAACCTCCTTTGTCATCCAGTCTGTGCCCCGACTTTGTCTTGCCATAATTTCATTCAGACCTGTAGTTGTCAGACAGATGAAATTCTAGTTAAACCTTTTTTTACATTTAGTAATGTATCAATACTGAGGTAAATATTTAAAATTATTGTGGTATTTATTTTGTGGTGATATTATTATTCTTTTTTTCCCCTCATTTTTTCTTTGGCCATCATATTCTTCCTAATTGCATTACTCGTCACACATGTAAAATGTCCTTAATACAAAAACAATGTACAGTAGGACCCATGTCAAAACAGTGGTATTATTCTTGAATACAATAAATTCAAGTTGTGCTTGTAAACTATGGGCTTGAACACACTATGCTACGTCTTGCTGTCACCTGAAACGTTATGATTTATGTATGTTGCATGCAGATGTGAATATTATCAACTTAAAGTGATATACTTTTAACACATAGAAGGCCGTTTCTTGTGAGGCCACCACTCCGAAGGATAGGTGTGAGAGTCCAGTGTGTTGACAGTCGAGTGAAGAACTACATTTCAGAATGAAACCTCTCTGGTGGGGAAGGAGCCAGAGCTGGTGTGGGCGAGTGATAAATTAGATGTAGTTGGCTAAACCTGTACACACAGAACCGGTTCTGGAGCCACAATCCCGGATAGGGACGATACTCATTTCCTGGAGTTGTCCAGAGGTGAGAGGCGTTTGAGTGGGTGTGGGAAAAACTCAAAATCAATCAACTGAGCTTTGTTGGAGGGGTCAAGTCTATGCAGCTAACTGTGGAGAAAGGCTTTCATAGTTTTCTGTGCGTAAGCGACAAGCAGCATCTTGGAGTATTTGGGTAGTCTTGGATTTCCTGGGTAGGGTCCTGGAGAGGGCACTGATGATTCTATAGTTCTGCTGGGGGAAACAACAGAAAAACCTAGGAGGGTTGATTGGAAGGAATGATCTGCCTGGTGTGAAGTAGTTGAAACCTTTTGTGGTCTGTAGTTAAACACCAGCAGGTGGAAGCTGTCAGAATGAAGGAGGAGACCTTTTGGAGATTTAGATGCTTTCTTTGCATATGCTCTTACAGTTCCAGTGTTCATTAGGCCTGTCACAATAATTATGTTATCGACTTATCGAGGTCCTCTCTATATATCGTACGGTATCGCCCATTGTTTACATACATGTTTGTTGACATAAGAATGTCAAAAACATTTTAGCCAACATGATGCCAGAATAAACAGCTGGGTTTTCCCTGCCATTATAAGACATGGGCGCAGCGCCTAAGTGTTTTTTTTCACAGCAGCTAAGTCAAATGAACAGAAAAAAACTCTGCTGAGAGTTTTATTTATTTAGGATATTTTAATATTTTTTCACATTCCGATTCCAATGTCTGAATATTCTTAAGGATTAAAAGTTAAGTGCTCTTTAAAAGGGTGTGCTTGCATTATTATGCCATTATATTACCATTATATCAGTGGCATAAAATGGTCTTAAAATGACAATAATATTGTTTATCACAATTGTTTCTGGGACAATGTATTGTCCAACAAAAGTAGTTATTGTGACAAGCCTATTACATACAGCTGATTGTTCCCAGACTTCATTCAGTCTTCATAGCTGAAGGTATCAGAAAGAATATTAATTTGGTAGAATAGGCTTTTTGTTTCGAGTCAGAGCAAATAAAGTGATTTCCAACAGTCAATGAAATTAGTCACATTATGATGTTGTTTTAATGTTTTAGTGACTTCGTCATTAGACATTCATAGTTTCCATACTGCTTCAAAGATTGTATTATTACACCAGTATATTATTTAACCCAGCAAAATTGAAACATATTTTTATTTTTACTTGATTTAAAATGGCTGTTTGTTGTAGCTGATGCATGTTGCCAGTGCATAAAACTGTAAATATATCTTATGCCTGTTGATTGTAACACAATGCTTTCTGCAGCAGTGATGTGTTCTCAGTTCAGCAGATATTGTACATCTTTCATTAGAGAGCAACAACATGTTTTGCATCAACCTGAATAGCATCGTCTGTCTCATTGTTGCCAATAGCATGTATACACACACACGCGCACACACACACACACACGCAGCTATGAACTCAACATCGCATGCTATTTCAATGTTTATATTGTAATAGAATTCATGAAACGAACACAATATATACACAATAATAGCAGGTTACTCGAGGAAGGACAGCTGCTTTTTAGTTTTTCAGCAACGAGAGTGACATCGGGGAACACTACAGCATGAACTCTGTCATTATCATTTCACTATCTGTTTTAATGGTGTATTGGAGAAAAAGGTCAAATACATCTAATAAATTGGCTTTTTCTTATTGTCAGTGATGGCAATTAAAGAAGAATACTACAGATTTTTTTTCTTCTGAGAGGTTGTTTTTTTTTAAGTGGATATTGATACAACAGGATGTCACTATATGTTCACTATTTCCTGCAGTCTTTGGCTCCTGCACTGTGTCGTAATAGGCATCATGAACTAGTTTGAACTTTTTTGGTCACACCACTACCACTCCACAAATATGTTGTCAGTCTTGGGACATTTCTCACCTCCACTCTTAAGAAATTCATATAAATAATGTGTCTTTCTCTGCAGACGACGACAGTGAACCCATCTTGGGGCTTTGGTTTGAAGAAACAATTTCACCCACCAAAGACAAAGTGGCCCCCCCACCCCCTCCACCACCCCCGCCTCTGGAGACCTCTCCCAGACTGAAGAGCCCCAGCAAGCAGAATCCGAGCGAGAATGGCAACATCTTAGCTGGCCGGAAAGACCCAGAACTGGTGAGGATGGATTTTTGTATAGAATAATGCTGCCACATTAAGTCCAGTGTAAACGGCACCTGTATTATTTTGTAATGCTAGCTATTCATATAGCTTATGAAAGTTTTTCGGTTTTAATATGACGACTCAGAATTGTTTGTTCCTATAGTTCCTCAGTTTAGCCTCCAGCATTCTGAACTTCATCACCACCTCGATGCTCAAGTCCAGGAACAACTTTATCCGCAACTACCTGAGCGTGTCCCTTACAGAGCAACACATGGCTACACTCGCCAGCATCATCAAAGACGTGGACAAAGATGTCAAAGGTACGCTGGGAAAAAATGGCTGCATATCGTGAAAATTATAATCATGCCTCCCCACCCCCCTGACAACTTTATTTGAAGTATTTTTCTGTGCAAGCGTTATTTACTGGAATCTGTGTGTGGCTAAAATGATCCAAATGGTTCACACATACCCTGAACTGTGACTAGTGAACCCAATTAAATTTTTAATGAAGGATGTAGCCCATAATTAGTAGACTGCAATGCATGCTATTAGGATTAATAATGCATTCTGTTCTCCCCAGGCTCCTCAGATGAAGTGTTTTCTTTAGCACTGTATCACTTCAACCACACTCTGGTGACATCAGATCTTCCATCCCCGGCCCTGCAGGTAAGAGGAATTTCTTCGTTCACCGGCACCAAAAATCTCTTATATTAGTGAGCCTATTGTTTATGAATTGTTTATTCAATGTCACAGACTTACTGTTGTATCTCCTGTGATTCCCAGAGCACCCTTCTTCAGCAGTTAGGTGTTGCACCCTTTTCAGAGGGTCCCTGGCCTCTGTACATTCACCCTCAGTCACTGTCAGTGCTCTCCAGACTTCTCCTCATATGGCAGCACAAAGCAAGTGTGCAAGGAGAGCCAGATGTACCCGAGTGTATGAAGGTCTGGGAAAGGTATGGCAACCATTGCAATTCTCATCTGGGTCTTATGTATAATGTATAATGGACTGGTTTAAACTGTCACCATAGTGTCACCGAGTTAGAGTGCTCACAGAAAATGCTCTGCTTTAATTTGGCATCCGTGTTAAGTAACGAGTGAAAAGGAGTGGCCATTATTTTTATATATATATATATATATATATATATATAGTGGGGCTGCACGGTATGAGGAAAATATGCGATAACGTTGTTGAATATTGCGATAATGATATTACTTGTGATAAATAAACAGTCATATCAGTTCTGCCTTTCTGCTGCTTTCAG
>JAOVVB010235096.1:0-23372 GCA_028570985.1 Heterobranchus longifilis | reverse complement strand
GGGAAGGCTTTGTGAATAAAGGGTGCGTTCGTAAATCCAATCTGACACTTTGTGTTGTTCGAAAAGATAGAGTGTTCTATTTTTACATGAATTAACGAATGGTAACAGCATTTCAAAATTTAAGAACGGTCCCGTTTGTGCCAGAGTATGCTCTGGCGCTCGGAGTGACTATTTACAAAAGCTCCCATAGTTTGTGTTCAGGTCTTCATCATGCTCTTATCCTGTTTATATCTTAAATAATAATCCAAACTTTAAGAATAACAATTTAATGTAGTTTTCTTCACATAAATTAATGAAATGCAACTGTATATTTTTTTAAAAAGCTGTCTTCGCGACCCTCCGTGAAGCTTTAGCGACTCCTAGAGGGGGTCGGGACCCCGGTGCTTTAAGCAGCTGCAGCAAAAGCAAACAGTAAATCACTCCCTCTCTGTGCTGTCAGACCTGCCGCCTGATTGTCCCTTGTGATGACAGATTGATTTTTGTTACGGACTTGCTTCATCTGTTTCCAAAAACGGCTTGTTTGTTCTTAAAAATGCTTCAGCATGCCTGGCGGGGGGGAAAGGGCAAGAATGGGAAAAATGTGCCTCGCATTGGTCCATGGGAAATTCCTCCATTGTTTGCAATTACAGTCACATTCCAAAACAGTGTGGTCTCCCGTCATTCCTGCTAAGGAGCGGACCGGAGTCATCTTACTATCTCATCACTATGGAAGGCAGTGACTCAGAAAGGTGCTGGGGGAAAATACTCTTATCAAAGAGATCAATCTGCTTTAATCTGGAGGGTCAAAAGAAAAATCAAATCTCCATTACTGTCCACAAAATATCAAAGGCTCCCTCTCTTAATTGGAATTCTCTGCTGGCATTCATCCAGTTATGGTTTAAGGAAAAAAAGAGCTACACTCTGCAGAAAAAGATTTAAAGGGGACATATGCTCATTTTCAGGTCCATACTTGTATTTGGGGTTTCTACTAGAACATGTTTACTTGCTTTAACGTTCAAAAACTACATTATTCTTTACATACCGTCGGTCTGAATATACCTGTATTCACCCTCTGTATGAAACGCTCCGTTTTAGCGCCTGTCTCTTTAAGCCCCCCTCCCGAAAAAGCCCAGTCTGCTCTGATTGGTCAGCGGTTCTGGGCCTTCCACATCTGCGCTCTCAGCGTCTGTGCATCGTCAATGCAGCCAGAATGACTGTAACGGCACTTCAACTGCACTTTCTACCTATGTATAGTATAGTTGTGACATCACAACCATACAGAAGTCCTGACAGCTAAAGCCACCATTGAATATGGGCTGTGTGCATTTCTCTGTGGACTGAGCATTTTGATACTTCCTCAGTATTTATATAGCACCTAGACCTGCTTTATAATCAAAACGACATGGCAATCTCACTTTTTCTTTTTTACAATATGGGACCTTTAAAAACTACTTTCGAATAGTGTAATCACCATCCATAACAAGTCTTATATCCAGATGTGCAAAATTGGTGACTTTTTCCTCTCAAACATCTGTCTGACCAACAAGTTACCAACTGGTTGCAGTATGTTATTATATTTTGAAGCTGGAAGAAGATGTCTGTTTATTTCTAATCAGATGAGGAGAACATATAGGCTTACTGAAGACTTGAGCAGTGTCACATATATTGAGTTATAGCACTTCAGTCTGAGACATGGAACCAGTTTCTCCTCAGCCTCAGTCATACGTATCCATGTAATAAAAGGGCAAAGAAGAACCTTAATGTAAAGAAGCTATATAACGCAGATAGTGGACCAGAGAAAGGGATGAGAGTGAAATTATAAGGCTTTGAGCTTTGTATGGGATTAAGCTTTAGCTCTCGACAGCAAGATTGCTTCATTCTTCAGCGTTTCTGCCTCCTTATTCTGCGTCTTTAGTATTCAAGGTTGCTTCCATAGGTGAGAGCCAGCATGAGCTTTGAGGACTGGTAATAGTGTGGGGGAGCAGAGCAGAGCCATTTTTCTCTTTTTCCGAATATGCATTAGAACACTCTGCACAGTCAAGAAAACCTTTTCCTTTATGCATCTACACCTCAGTGCCTTGTCTCGATCGAGGGTCACTTGGTTTTCTTTACTCCGTGTCATCATCAAGGTAAAAAGCAGAAGCAACGGCAAACCATGACAGCGTCAATACAGCTTACTGTGTCGCTACAACTCTTAAATGAATTGGGCTCATGCTGTTTTAGAGGCACAGGCTTTTCATTGCATCCTCAAAACAGTTTTATGAGATTTTACTGTTTTTGTACAAATTGCAGGTGAGATAAATTATCCCCAAAAAGAAAGAAAACACCGCCACAGGTATTCCAAGTACAGATGGTAGGAAAGCATAAACACAAAGGGAGTGCGCTGCAAATGGAAAACATTCTCCTCCAGTGAAACAAAAAGCCTCCTGTTCTAATGAAATACCACTGTCTGCTTTCTTATCTACTTATGCTTATATTTATGATAACACTCATGTAGAAGATGCCGTATCTTCTAGTATAGCAATTAGCTGACTCACACTCAATTTTCCCCCATATATTGTCCACCTGCTGGGTGTAGATTGCTCATCTAGGTAGTATGGCAGATTACACCTTTCACTTGTGCTGCTTTTATATGGCCTTTGGTGGTTGTAATCCAAGCATTTGACTTCATGCAGTGAGCCTGCATGCATACATCTCCCACAGCTGCTTTAAAAGGAGTTAAAGTCTGTGATCACATATTTAAATTATCTAGCTCCCTACAGTTCAAGAAGAAGCTTGTCATTATGGACTTCAGACAGAGAGACTGTTCCGTTTACAAGAATGATAGTGCTGACAAATTGGAAAAAGTTTGTACTTGGGATTCAGTCTTTATAAGCAAAAGTCTTAACTCACTGTCAGCCACATTAGTAGCATGGCTATTGCAGATATTTGTTTTTATCCAAAAAAACAAGCATGGACCAACTATTAATGATACACCTGCATGCTTATCCCCCGACAAGTGATTTCTCACTTGTTTTCTCCATTGTTGCTTTCTCCATCCTCTGGAAAGAGAGGATGCAGAAAGCAACAATGGAGAAAACAAGTATGCAGAGCATGACACACCCACTGATCTTGTCACGGTTTGCACTTCACATCAAGGAAAAGATGCTATTTTTCTCAGGTTCCAAACCAATTTATTTTTAGTCAAAACGCTCAAAACGATTCAAAATTTGGTGCACGAACCAGAACAGAAATGGAAAAGGGGTATTAGTAGATCACTGCAGCACTTTGGTTCAGACTGAAATCTCTTGACAACTACTGGATGGGTTTCACCGAAAGAACAGAGCAGGCCTGCCTTATTGCACGATCCAAATCTTGCGTGTAGGTTAATAGCTCGGAGGCTGTTAGCGTTGTTTCCCGTAGCGAAGGGACTTTGAGAACGGGAAGACAGACATAAGTAAGGCTTTACCCAGGCACTGTTCACCCGGTAAGCCAGACTAGATACAATGAGGATTGAGGATATTGCATGTGTTCCTTATATTTATCCTCACAAATATTCAGGGATGTTTTCCTCTGCTTCCCTACAGATTGCCTTTTTGTGACTGAATACTTCACCCGTACGCCTCGTAAGCTGAACGCTTTCAACTCCTTCGCCAGTGTGGAACTGTTCCACTTCAATGTGCCTGACGACACCATGATGGCCGTATGGAACCTCATCACCTTCAAGGAGCAAGGGGGGACGTTTGGAGACAGCTGCCCAAACCGCAATGTGACTGTGTAAGACAGTGACTTTGTCACAACATCTTTTTCTCTTTCTGGAGTTGCTTGTGTTTGGCTTAAAGCAGACACTTGGAAGCTGAAGTCAAATAAATAGATAACAAGAAGCACCTTATTCATTTTACCTTTGGGAAAAGGGTTAGAGCAGCTGAGTGTCGGCTATTACTGGCAGCCTTGGCATAATATGGAGGGAACTGCGGTTAAAGCATTAGCTGCATTTAACTTTTAATTTTGCCTGTCTATATTTATCATATTGGTAAGCAGTGTTTTTCATAAGAGCTGGTACCTGAGGTGACTCTTCTGTGTCCCTGTGATGTTGTGATTGACGTGGGTATGGTTATCACATTCAGATATGTAGGACTGGATATGATTATTAATGTGATTTTTTTCCTATTTTAAATAGAAGATGCCATCTGTGCTCATGCTGTCAGCTGTTCTTACGGATGATTTTTATATTTGGCAGATGCCTCTGTTGTTTGTGGAAAATATTAGGCCTAACAGGGATTGAATGTTGGCTTTGTGATTAATAGGTACTTCAGGTCTGGGGCTCCTCCAGTAATCAACCCCCTGTACACCCGCTTCCCTCGGGATACAGTCGTCCCAGGATCCTTTGCTGTGACTCTTACCTGGACTCTTCCAAACCGTACAACAGGAGCGTTCAACGTGACCAGCCCGCTCCCTGGAGACTGGTTCCTAGCTGCACATTTACCCAAGGATGAAGGCAAGATCTCAGTCAAGGTGAGCCTGAGCATTTATCACAAATAAACATCAAAGTGTCATGCTAGAATTTGAATCTCTGAGTTGTGATTTTGGCAGTGTAGTTGGTGCTATCATTGTTCACTGTGTTGTTTCTGCACTGCATCTCCAAGAGGTCCACTTCTAAACACACAGTGGACAAAACTGTCTTCTGTAGATGGCGCTCTTTTGTTTGTCTGCTCAGCCATATAGTCACTTTTACTACTGAAGTGAACCACCAGATTAAGGCCTCAGTTACACTTGTCGTTTCAATGTGACTTTTATCATCCGATCACGCCAGGACGCATTAACTGTCAGACCCAGACCACATCCCGAAGTGGTAAGGTGTGTGGACAGAAATCTGGGCACAATCACAACGTAGGACTGCATGACGAGTATCTCTCCTGTGCATCCCTGTTTAAAGTTTTGTTTCTGCTTAATTCAGCAGTCAAGTTAGACTACTGCTGATGAAAACATTTCCTGATTTTGCTGCTTCACGATAAAAGCTTATAAATAACAAAATAACAGGGGACTTTTATTGTGAAGAATATATAGGAAATGAAATTTATCACAGAATTAGTGGAGATTTGTCAGCAGCTGGAGCACAGCTGAGCCCAGCGGTCTCTCATTACAAAATAAAGGAAATATAAAGAAAATAAGAAGGCTAAGGCTTCGGTTACGCTTGTCTTTTCAATGTGACTTTTGTGATCAGATGCATGCGGATATGTTTCTGCGTGGATGTTCCTCGCAGTAAGTCCAATATGCTACTTGATGCAAGAGAGAGCCTTCCTCTTTTCTTTATATTTAGTTTATTTTGTAATGGTGGCAGGGCCCCTACAAGACACTCTTTGTTGAGGAGGGAGCAGCGGAGATGAGTGATTACCGCAGCTATTATTTTTTCTCAGTGCTGGGAGCTGTGTGCTGTGTCAGCTGTGCTCCAGCCCCAGTTCCCTTTGCTGTCTCTCGGGAGAGGGACTCCCGTGTGGCGGGAAGATAATGTGAAACTTACTTTTGATAATTATCCGGATTGTGCCCACATGCTGTCCGCACCTCACTGAGATCCGAACTCAATGCGAGCCAGGACACTTCCCAATGTGAGCAAACTCCGACCTCGGTGCGTACAGAATTGACAGTTAATGCGTCCTGGCATGATCAGGTGACCAAAGTCAGATTGAAAAGACAAGTGTAACCACGGCCAGTGTCAATGCTTACATGCAAATAGATTTTTAGCTGGTATAATATTTCCTGTTAATTTGCACTTAACATAAATTACATCTGAGGCTGATGGGGATGTTGTTAGCTTTGCAGATATTTCATCATAAACCAAAGTGTTGTACGTGTTAAAATATAATTTTTTTTGATATTGGCCAAAGTTATTACATGTCTGAACTAAATGTCATGGCATTCCATCCAATAGTTGTTAAGACATTTCACTCAAAACCACAAATATCATCCTCATGGTGGCACCAGTGGAAAAGTCACAAGACACAAATTTTATGACAATAGATCTGATAGATGTTGAGATATTTCACTGAATAAGTGAAAAATGTGACTTGCTGCTGGTGGTGATAGATAAAAGTCAGGGGGTCACCATCATGGATGTATAATAAAACCTGGATATGGCGCCGCCGCTCAGCCTTGCAGCAATGTTTTTCCATTGGCCATTCGCGGTACTGCAACAAAAAATCCCCCTGTGGCCCAAAAAGGATTTTCTCCATCGGCCACCATTGTAAAAGAGATGTCTGTAAAACTGTTGACAGGATACCTCCAACTGCAAACAAGGTCGATTACGACTCTTTCTATTCCGAATTTTTAATCCATGAACTTTTTATGTTTGTAAAACCTTCCTTGAGCTGAGAAGAGCAATTTAAAAATCTGTGATGTCAGCACAACGCGCATAACGCGTTAGTAAACTGGAAACTTTTTTGCCGTATGCGCCAGGTGAGCAGTTCTCATTGAACTGAATAGGCTCCATTTTGGAATCCGGTATCCAGGTCTTATAATACATCCATAGTCACCATAGTCGGTAAGATTTATCCATGAATGTTTGTACCAAATTTCATGGCAATCTATCTAATAGCTGTTGAGATATTTAGTTAATTACCAAAAAATGTCAGCCTCATTGTGCAAGAGGAAAAATCAAGGGATAACCAAAGTTATTAGGATCCGTCCTCCCGAGGAACATGAATGTCTGTACAAAATTCCATAACAATCCATCCAGTCGTTGCTGAGATATGTCAGTCTGGACCTAAATGATGAGTGATGGACCGACTGATCACAGACCAACATTGCCATCCTTAGAACCAGAGCTGTGGAAAAAAAAAACCTCCCGCATCAGCTGTTTAGAGCAGCAAATTAAAAGCTTGAGTCTGTGTTTTGTTATACATCACTCCCTAATGGAGACTGGCAAAACGGAAGCATATGTGAAAGTGTTGTGTAAGATAACTTAAATGAGATCTCCATCCAAAATATTTTCTTCGTGGTTACTTACCTCCCCTTCATGATAGAAAAAAATCAAATAAAAATGATGTTAGTGTTCATTTGGATTAGTATTCATGCTCGTGCTGCAGAGCTTAAAGAGGCAGAACATTGTCGGATAGTTTTTCTTCATCATGTTCTCCTATTTGGCCACATAAAAAAAACACCTGCTGATTTCCATTTCAGGCAATTTATTTGTCACTGGCATGGTGTTCAGTGGCGTTTCCTTTGTGGTTTCAACTGGCTGGCACAAAGATTCCTGGAATACAATCAAAAATAGCATCAAAAGTTGCTATCAACATTGCATGTAGAAAATAATTTGTTTGCTTTGGGAGCACTGTGAATAGAAGCTGCTGTGGCTAAAATGTGACCAGTCTCCAATGACACACCGTATAGATGAAAATAACACACCTTTTCCGCATTCTGCTTTCTGAAGCAATTTTTTTAGCAACCAAGATGTGATGTTATCAGTTCAGAAAGGAAACACGGGTGGAAGCAATGCAAGCAGAACAGGGGGAATGCACGCTGCATTTATAACAGTCTCAATCAAATACTGAACTCAGCACACAGGATATAAGGATTGAGCAGCCAAAAACAAAGAAGCAGTGATAAACTGTATTTTCTGTCGAATACATTATTTCCAGATGATTTGCTGAAATATCCCTTGCAAGGTTGGAGTGTCAAGATTCTTTTTTATGTGACCATGTTTCATTCAGGTATATCTTTTCTGAGAATTACTTGACCTGTACCTCCTTGGAATAAGTAAATTACTGTGTCAGACATTTTGATAATAATAATCTTTTTTTTTTTTTTTCTTCAGATGACATTCATTACATGACTTCATTACATGACATTCATTACATGACTTCATTACATGACGTGTTTCTTGCAGTAGTTTATTCTTGGGTCTGCAGTCGGTATCCTTGTATGTTACATATGTTGGTATGATGAGGGTTAATATAGTCAATCACAATTCTGGAGGGGTTTCTTTCCTCTCACTTACCCTTTTCTTAAAAAGATCTTACTGTTTTATGATGATCATTAAAATCAAGGTGTGACATGATATATTATCTTTTTATTAAATGCTGGATATTGGCCAGACATCATCATCTACTGTCAGTACAATGGGGCTCAGTCCCAGACTGCAAATATAGAAGAACAGTCTGTAACAGGCTTTTTTACACACATTATTTCCTAATTTAAATGTTTTGTAAATTAGCATAATTATTCATAGAGACAAAACACACTAAGTTATCTTAGCTGATGAAGTCTAATTCCATCTAACATATCATTCCTGAAATAAATCCTTCCTATATGAGCCTTAAAATTATATTGAGAGGTGTTCCTTTCTTCAAAAGAAACTCAATATAATGCAATTCAATACAACAGCACCACTAACTACAGACTCAAATGCCCATAGAGTTCAATAAAGCTGCACATAAGCTCTCAAATGTTGCATTTATTGCAGCACTATTGCGGTGGAGTGCATTAGATTGTTCAGGTGTACCTAACAAAGTGGAAGCTCGGTGTATACCCCAGAGTGTTCCCTAAAATTGCATATAGTCTCAGTGGGTCATTCTGATTGAAAGAGCTAAAGTAATGCAATTAGTCAGGGTTTCAATGGGTTTTTTTAGTGCTCGATGGCCTAAATGGGGTTTTAGAGGTTTTAACATCTTGCCAAGACTGAAATTCCCGGGGGAAATAAATTAATGCCTGTATCTTTTTTGGCATGAAAACTGTGAAATTTAAAGCTATTGGACACCATCAAAAGATGTCTGCACTTATAGTGTAAAAACATTGGCCTTAAAAACCCCATATTGGTTGAGCCTTAATTAAAACCCAACTTGCTCTACAAGACACATGTGCAGGTCCAAGTGACAGGTCGTAATAAATCAAAGGGTCACCTCGGCAGCTCTCGGACTAATGACATGCCACAGTAATTGTGGCTCCAGCAGGCGGGGTCAGTGATCGGCTGACAGGAATGAAGGGCCTCATTTGGCATTCACACCTGTCCTTTTGAATCAGGTGCGAAAGGAGCCCCTGTTCCTTTTTAAAACAAATTTTTACAGCAGATCATGTGTAGAAACAACGCACGGCCTCCTGGCTCTAAGTCATTCTGTCTGCTCGGCTCATCTCACAGAGTAATGCACATCCAGCAGTAATGGTTCAGAACAACATGAGTGAAATAGTGGGTGCATGTTACGCTGTGTGGCAGGCAGAGGGAGGACAGAGTGATATTAATCCAGGAGGCTGACAGGCTTTATACACACAGTCCATTAGGAATTTTCAGCCAGTCTGAGCGATATCTAATCTCCTCCTTATACCAGCTTTTAAGAAATATTGGTGAGTTAACCACTTAAATACCATCGAAACCAGTGGTTCCCAGCCCTTTTCTATCATTGAGTAAACTGACGACTATGTAACATACAGTATTTTATGGATATTTCATATTATTTTCAATGCATAACAACAATGGTACAGAACAACTGATAAACTGTACAATTAACCCAAACAGTGAACATAATAACTGCAAGAAACTTGTGTAAAATGAGCGATTTGGATTAATTTTGAGCAGATTATTTCCTGTGAATATTGCATCAGAGATTAGTTTTTCTCTTATTTTCAGGAAGCTTCAATACAATTCTCTGTTTGTCTCACACCCCTCAAAATCAAGAATGGCCCTGCGACCCCCTGTGAAGCTTTGACGACCCCTAGTAGGGGTCGGGAGCCCCAGGTTGGGAACCGGTGATCTAAACCACTGCTGTGTTATCTCTGTAGGGTCTGTCTGAAGAATGCCAGTATCTGTTCCAACCTCAGCTCATTGTCCAGAGGCTAATTGGGATTTCAGTGCTGTATCCTGGATACTTCATTGACCAGATGATCCCCGTCCACAACAGATCTGCACTTTATAAGTAAGTCTTCTAACTGAGCTTCCAAAACCAAAAGTCATGGTTTGATTTTGAAATTAAGTATCTAATCTACCTCGGCAGTCCACCTCCTCCTCCTCTGCTTCTTATGATTTTCCTGCAGTCCTCTCTGTAAGCTTATCTTGCATTTTCATTTTGAAAAGATGCAATTTTCCAAATGTGTGCCTATAGTCTGAGCATTTTTATTAACTTCCTCTTCTCTAAAAGTCACCTCGGTCTTGTGTGCAAAGGAATATTAATTTTCAAGGTTTATGTCCTGTCGTTCATGATCTATTGAAGGTGCCTAATGAAAAGAAAGTCAGTATTATGTGAGATCTGCATGAAAAGAAATGATCTGCAGGGTATTGAAATATTACTTTTTATTTAAATATTATATAAAATACAATATATTTACATCAAACGTAAGTTCAGAGTTCATACAAAGTCTTGAATGTTTGGAAAATGCTTAATTTTATGTTATATAATATTTCTAAGGCTAGGGATATGCTTGAATTTAAATATACTCCTTAACATAATCAGGTGTTTCATCGACACAATCACTGAAACAAATAGATTCATTCCTCACACCAAGCAGCTCCCGTTAGAAGGATTTTAATGCTGCGTAACATTTTGAGCACCAGGCTCTTCCTCAGACTTTTCTTTTATCCAGTACCCATCCTATTAAAGAGGATGTGCATGTCTTTTTATCGATTCTCATCTACACAATCGCTCATATAAACCAAAAATCTTGTAATATTTGAAATGAAACAACCCTGCCGTTTTATTTGCTTGTTGTCTGGCATCTCACACCAGACACGTAAGTGTAGTAACAATTTAGATGTGATGATAAAGGCTTCGAGAGTCTGGAAAATGTTGGTTTAGTTACCTTGAAAGTGCTTGAAAAAGTGCTTTAATATTACCCATAAAAAGCTGTACGAACCCTGTAAGTTGTGGAGTGTTTTTAGTCTTTGATGTGTGTATGTACTGTATGAAAATCATTTACTTTTTGGATTAAAGAAGAAGCAAAATGTCCAAAAGACCATTAATTCAAATGAAACTGATGATATTTTATCAGTTATGAAGTTAATGCAAAGGTATGGGTTTACCTGCTTAAAAAACAGCAACTTATGTGTTAGATTTCTATAAAAGTAATTAATATAATTAAAACTGCAACGGCAAAGACAGGCTGTTGTCCTCTAGGAATACTTATTGCTGCCTTTTAAAAAAAACAACAACAATTTTCTGCCTAATAAACATTAATAAACATTAACTTGAATACATTTTATGTAAGTGCTGTTCTGCATTTTGCAGTCTGATATAGTGTATAGCCTAGGTTGGTTTTATACAAGCCTAAAACGTGTCTGTGTGTGTTTTTCTGTGTGTGTGCGTGTGTGCGTGCGCGCAGAGTGTTCATCCCCAATTATATATCAAAGGTGAAGGTTCAGCTGGTAAACTGCAGCACCAAGAACAAGAGTAGCGACAGTTGCCCCGTGGTGCTGAAGATAAGAGCGCGGGCGCCGCCGGTGCATAACTCAAGTGCCCTCGACTGCAGGGAGTGGAACCCCTGTGAATTAGACTCTCTCGTACCTGCCTGGGAACAATGGTACTACATCCTGGTGGAGAGATATCTAACTAACTGCAACGTCTACTTCCGCATCGGGGTGCAGGTCACAGGTGAGTGTGTTTTACTGACAAAATGTGATTAATGTGTCTTCAGTGTTTTTTTTGTTTTTTTCATTCTTATGAATTTTATTTCTGGCTTGTTTGGAATTTCCTTTCCTCTGATCAGGGTACTGGCACCCCGATATATATTTCAGATTATTTGTGGTTTAATCCAACCATTTACACACTCATTAACAGCGCTACAGTATAGACCTGTGTCTACAGTAGTGTGCAATAATAATATGCTACATAAGATTTTTTTACACATCACATCAAAAGAAGCAGAACTTCAATCTCTTTTTCATAGTTCATTGCTCAAATTTATCGCTAATGTTGCCAAAACAAAATCGTCAGCAGGTTGTACATTTATTATGTTTTGATTGTTTTATTACTTTTAAAGTCAAGCTTCTTAATGTGAAAATAACTTGCAATGTTTTATTCATCCCATCAGGGTTTTGTATGGACCATTTGGTAAATGAGAGTATTTTGCCAACTAAACAAAATTATTCAATGATTTATAAGAGGTAATGTGTTAGATTTCTCTTTTATTTAGATTTCGCTCATCATTTTATAATGAATTGTGATCATGTTTATCGCCACAAACTGTGAGCCGTTTGCTCCCAGTGTTCATAATTTCTCTTCCTGCTGTTTTTGATGTGCAATTCAAGCTGATACTGGGGCGGTTTTTATAAACCTGAGAACTCATGGATTAGGCCAAACAAAAGCTCAAAGTAGATCCAAAATCCAAAATGATACAGCCAAAGTATAAAGGATTGTTGTTTTCTTTTGCACAGGTGCTCTTAAAAATGATTCTTAGGTGTCATTTTGTCCTCGTATCAAATCAAAAATCTCCAAATGTCTTTTGAAACATGGGGCACAAATTTCATGTGTATTAAACGGAGGTCAGACACAGTCGGACCATTAAGAGGCGTGTCCATGTAAAAACCAGTAGAGCCCAAACTGGGGGGGATTTATATGGGATTGCTAAGAAGACAGTGATACCATGCTTAAGTGCTACATGCTGTTTTGGGGTTGTGGAGAGCAGATATATTTTTTTATGCTCACTCCACAGGGATGGCTCACAAATCTGTGGGAAGTCCTCCCGTGTAGCGATCCCCTCCCTCTGTTGGACACTGTACAGTGCACTTTGTCACCATGGCAACAAAGACACTAATTATTCACACTCTGTCTCTCCCTCTGCCTGCCAGGCAGATCTTACTTGACCTTTTGTGGATTTAAATTGAAGAACACCTCAGGTTCAGGGAAAAGACCATCTGGAGTCCTCACCTTCTCGCGCTGTCCTCGCTCTTACTGGTTATTGTTGCTACGAGCTGTCTCAGAAAGATGTGCCCTTATTCGAATTCAGTCCAATTTACAGATATCACGGTCGCTGGCTAGACAGGAAGCGTTGAAACTAGGTTGCACTTTATTATTTATTATTGTTGTTTGTACAGTATTTTCACTGCAGGTGCCTTGCCCTCAATAGAGGATTTGGCATTGAAGAGAGTTTGTGTTGTGTTGTGTGTGAAAGCAAAAAAAAACAACAGTTATTTGGATTATGATTGTGATTTGGATTTAGATCTCTTTTAGCTCATTGGCTAATCTTCCAAGAGTCCACATTAAAGTCATTTAAACATACAATAATTCATAAACAATTCAACACACATATCATATACATGCATGCATACACACACAGCCTACAGACATTGGCACATATACTATATACACATGCATGTGCTCACATTCAACTCAAATATTCAAACCTGCTGACAATGCAGTACAATAGTGTGATGATAACTACATGTATATCTTAAAATCTTGCAATCATCAAGCAATGAGTGAGCTATTGTAATGAATTACATAATTGAACAGTTCTGAAAACAAAGTCCGTCTTCCCATTTCAGTTTTTATTTTAGGTTGTAGCCCACATAATGATTTTGATCTATTATCATCATGATGTTTATCACGTACCAATAACAGCTTGTCCTTAATACTAACTGTGACTGGCTTTTTAAACCGTTGCATTTTTAAATTAGTGCAATAGAATGTCGTCTCACACGCTCTACTACTGAGGATTATGAATGTTATGAAACGGTTTACACAGCCCCTCCACTCCCACCCACCCACACATATGCATATGTGCTGTACTGTATATTTTGGTCTTCACAGATTTTACACAGATTTTTCTTGTTCCTACCAAAGTTCCATTTGCCTCAAGCCAGCAATATTTGGTATTTCAGTATTTTTAGGAGCGCTTCAGCTGCCTGAACGGACATGAAAATACTTCAAACCCTTTCAGAGACAACACTATGCAAACGAGGCTGAGCGAGAAAAGCCTTTGAAATCCTTTCCCCTTGGGAATTGGCGGTATGTGATGGTACTTTGCCAGTTGCCATCAATGACCATTTTGCAGAGTTGCTTTGTGTTGAGTGAAAGCATACTGTTTGCAATTACTGTGAATCTTTGTCTCATTAAAAAGCAGTGTACAGTGCTGAACCTCGCTGTTTACATTATGGAAGCCAGCCGAAGGGGATCATTTCAAACATTTGCAAAAGACTAGCATGCATAATAATGCAAGTAAAATAACTGACTTGGTTATTGCCTGTTTGTTTGAGACTTTCTGGAGATTGGTTGTTTGACTTTATGAGGGATTATTACACAAGATGTTGCAAGGTGCATTTTTAACGGCTTCTGCAACACGCCAGTGAAAATCCATCATTCTGGAACGAAATCCTTGAAAGTTTGTGAATTTGAGGGAACAAAAATCAAGGCCTTGAAAGTCTTTGAAAATAATCATAAATAGACATGGGTCATTGAAAGTGTTTGAATGTATATATTTTGTGCAGGAATAGAAATTTAAGTTAGTAAATTGCATGTCTGCATGTGTGTCTCCTGCAGCAGCCTGGTCTCCTAAAAATTATGCTCCTGTAAAACAAAACTGCATTCTCAATTATGTTTCTAGGAGAAACCCTTTTTTTTTCTCCTGGATTATGTTTGTTTTTGAAGTATTACAAAAACATTTCTAATCAAAGTCCGCAGAAGTCTCCTTAGGGAGGAGGTCGGGGTGGATGGATGTGTCACAAAAACACAGACTTTCAGGAGACCGCGGTATCTAACAAATGTACATAACATACTTATTTTAACCCAAACCACAATCTTTTCCTAAACCTAACAAAATAATTTGTTGCCTAAACCTAATAAAGTAGTTTTATATCAATTCACAACATTAACAAGGTGTTTAAAACTGCGTCCGTAATGCTGCATTCACATGGAGACGGCAAACCAGATATCATTTTAGTGAAATGAGAGCAGGGCGGTAAAATTAAGTGAAAGTTAAAATATTTTAATTTTTTGCCGTCCTCTGTGATGGTATTTACAACCGGATGTTACGTTGCTCCCTCACACAAGGAGAAAACATGGATTATATATTACAAGAAACTACATGTGTTAGCAGAATAATTACACAAAAAATAGCCACAAAATAATGTAATTTCATATATTTTATTCTATTCTTGGTGACAATAAGACATCACCATAGCAACACATTGTCATGCCTGTTTCATTTTAACGTCCTGCCACTCTGTCTGACTGTTTGTTTTGTTTGTTTTTCCTGTGCCTTCCAAAAGCTTTTGTCCATCTGCCGGTACCGTCTCCCTGACTCCTGTGAATGCAGCATAATTCAGGAGAATAAACGTTTCCCTCGAAACGTAATTTGGGATTCGAGTCATTGCTTTACGCGCGAGCCTGCTAGTTCTCATTATAAAAATTCTCAGTGTTGTAACAGTAATTAACCTTGATCCGTGTCTCAAACTGTGCCATGTTGGGTCCTTGAATTGAGGGAATTGGGCCTTAATGTCCTTAAAAGTCCTTGACTTTGATGTTTAAAAGGTGTGTGAAGGAACCCTGTTGATTTCCTTTGTGAATGTGATACCTTTCTCCTCAGATTGCTCCAAGTCCAATTTGTCAAAGGACCAAGCACAGCCCAGCTCCTCCATGAACATGCCCCAGTCTTTTGGAACGGCGATGGGCTTCTCTCTGTCTGAGACGCTGTCAGTGGCCTCCCTGCCCAGCCTGTCGCAGAACACCAGTCACCTGCACACCTCAGAGGACAGCATCGTTTACCTCGCCCCCACAGCCGACACCAACAAGTGCTGGCCCATCCGCCCGACCCTGCGCAACGAGCTGGACACCTTCTCTGTGCACTTCTACGTCTTCTTCGGTCCAAATATATCGATCCCACCGGACAGGGCCGCAGTGTTCGCCATCAACCTGATGCCTGTTTTAGACAGTGGAGGAGTCCTGAACATGGAGCTCAAACTCAACATGGTGAGTCGCTCTGATGATTCCTGCTAGTTTTAAAGGCATCATCCATCATCCAGTTGTAAATACAATACCAATAGGTTGTTTACTTACATTTTTATACAAGAAAACAAGATTATATTTTCATTCATGATCAGTTGACAAACACAATATGCTTATTTTTTATCATAAAGGTACTTCAAACGCATATATAAATTTAGCTTTGAATTATATGAAAAAAAGGATTGGGCAAGAGTGTTTTATTTGATATCTAGACAATGCTTGAGAAATGTGTAGGCATATACAATATACTATATTACAGTATATTGTATAACTACTGTACTCCTGGTATATCGGTCAAAAAATGGTTACCAGAAACCTTGAGGATTCTTAAAGGAGACATTTTGGCTCCAGATGTTTGACAGGGCCCTGCACCTTCTGTATGCTTTACTATTGCAGAGGATCAGATAGTAATCATTTAAATGCACAATCAAAACAAGAACAAAAGTCTGAGTTTGGTGACGTTGTGAAGAAGTGCGGGATCATGGGAGTTGTTGTCTTCACCACCATTGCGGTCATTGCAGTTATTTTTTTTGCGGTTAGGATGCCTTCAGTGTTCATTGTTCAGGAGCTGAATTATCCACAGAGGTCTCCTCCTCTCCAAAATAAACAGACCTTTAAAATCGGTAAAAACGCTGAATAAAGCAGTTTCACATTAAAAATCAGTGTTTCTCTGACACTGTTCATCTGACAAAGGACGTCCCGGAGGGGCTGCGAGCCGAGCTGCTGCTAACGTTTGCTCAGCTTGTTTCTCTGATGACTAACATCCTACATCTGGTTAAAATATATACTTAAAAATGAACAAGATCTAAAAAGTGTATCATAAAAATGTGGCTTAAAACTGGATAAAAAAATAAATCAATTCATGACAGCTTGTGGCAGACAACCACAACACTGACGCATGCACAAAGGGGACAGGCGACCACATGTAACGGACCTTAACCCTTAAATGGATTCTGTTTCCTGGGGGATACAGTCATTTGACAGGCTGTATGGGGGAGGAGCACTTTATATCATGAGAACCACTGCAGGGGGGATGGGTCAAGTACTCAGGTCATATGATTGCATGCCAATATTAAAAAATAAACTCATCATTTGTATCAAAAATGGCAGCCTACGTGGACAGATTGACACTGGCCATGAAGTAAGTGTTGTTATTTTTCATGTTTATTATGATTTAGGGGGGATTTGTTTCAGAAAATATTTTTTTAAGGATGATTTTATGTTCTTGTTGAAAAATAATGAATTACATTTTCACAACTTTGATAATCTGGTATTGAATGTCTGTATCCCAGAGGTTACAATGCCCAGAAAAGGGCATAAAACAGGGATAATTACTCACAGATAGGCCTATAATCTACAGATAATACATAATATGATATATCTGGTGTCAAATATTGATTACCCTTTATTTTACTCTTAAATGTGTATTATTGTTTAATTCACCAGTGTACACATATTGTTTTAGACAATTTCTGTTGACATTTTCTACAGTTGAAGCAAGAGAGAGGTGAACTCACCTGATGGTTCATCAGATTCAGAGGAGGAAAACCGGAACATATAAAATCATCCTTTAAAAAAAATATTCTCTAAAAGAAAATCCCACCAAAGAAATTATAAAACATGAAAAAATAACATTTATCTCATGGCCAGTGTCTTTGTCCACATGGCTGCTATTTTGTCCCCAGCCTCCATTGCTGATAGTCATGGATGGAATACTAATTGTTTATATAATGTTTTAAAGGTTGCACATGAACTATTAAAAAAGGGGGGAAATGTTCAATTTATACCCTAAATAGGCAATGTATCTCCGGAGATACAGAGTGTAGGCTAAATTGGGAAATAAAGGTCATATTTAAAAAAATGAAAATGTAAAAAAATAAAGAAATTGGGACATTTGACCCTAGATACATTAGAAAATAGCATTTAATCAAATTTCCAAAATATTTATGAGCTTGCCCATTTAAGTGTTAAATAAAATTACTGATTTCTCTGCATTTGAAAATTGTTGGAAACATTTGGGATAATGTAAGTACACAAGTCAAACAAAATAACATAGGTCTAGTTGTTTTTAGACATTTTAATGCGGAAATGTTACACCTTTTAAGTAAATATGCAACAGCGCAGGGAAATTGTGTCTGGCTGAGCTAGCCTGCTAAATATAGATGCTCGTTTAGTCATAGACTTTGCTGTGGGAGCTGAAAAGGTTCTCAATGAAACCGGCGCCAGTGTTTGGGCTTGTGACATATGTCTCTAATTGAGAGCGAAATGCAAATATCAGCCAAACAGGATTTGATATGTCTTTGTTAAGCTGTCCTTCAGATAGTAATGGCATTAGGAATGCACCTGCAGCGGCTCTGGAGGTCTACCGGGAGCAAGAAACTGCAGAGCTACAGGCTGGCAGATGGACTTTTGAACATTTTACTCCTGATAGAAAGCAAGCCAGCCATTGTTGAAGCAACTAGAGGATGAAACACAAAACCCTCGCAAATATCTTTGATTGTTCAGTTCAAAGGAATATCCTGACATTTTGGGAAATATGTTTTTTTCCCTATCTTCCTGGGAGTGAGATTGATATCAGTTTCATCTCGCTGCATTCAGAAAAGATATTGGTCAAGGATATTTTTAGCCTGCGGTACCTGTAGCTTAGCATAAAAGGCGGAGGCAGGATGAAACAGAAGAAAGAATAAGCCTTTCCAACAACTCTGAAATGAACAAAACAATCTCACCACAAGGTCCATTCAGTAGCTGTTCTGGAGCTTTTCATGGACTATTAGTCACTAAAAAAACTTCAATGCATAATCCAATTGCTAAACATGTATGAATATACAATGTGTAAAAAGAGCAGAAAGGATCAGTCAATTAATTGATGATAGAAAACAATTAGAAAATCACCTAGCAACTATTTTGTAATAATTTAAGTCATTTTTAAGCAAAAATCTACTTGTCCCACCAAATATGAATATGTGCTGCTTTTCCTCATTTGATATTAAACTATACTAGATATTACTTCTTTGGATTTTTTTTCACTATTTCAATCACAACATAATGTCAGCTTAATCGATAATGAAAATATTTCTATGTTGCAGCTCTACATGTGAAAACGTTGTTATAATGCAGCCTCTGTGCCGTCTTTCCCTGCTACCAGACTTTGTGATAAGCTCGGCTAAACGCATCTTTCATCTCCAGTGAGCACACAGAGATGAAATTGATAATCGATCTCCTCATCTAACCTCCGGTTAAGGGGAGCAAACAGCCTTATTTCCCAAAATGTCAGAGAAAAACACAAATAGCTGACTTTAAAGGAAAGGAGATAATTGACTGCAATGAATCTGATGGTTTATTAATTGATTGCTTGGTTGATGTGACAACACGGTGGGTTTACCCACAGAGACATCCTTCTGCATTTAAATGGCAAGTTTTCCCAATTTTTATGTGTGCTTCATCCTGCAGTCATCAGGAGAACCTCTGCATTAACCTCTGTTAGCCCTGTAATAGCCAGGGTTCCCACGGTCATTGAAAACCTGGAAAAGTCATGGAATTTCAAAATCCAATTTTCCAGGCCTGGAATTAGTAAAAACCTTGAAAGTTTTGGAAAAAGTCATGGAATTGTTGTGTGTAATGAAATTAATTGTTACAGTAATCTTCCATGGATAACCTTCCACGTCGTAATTTAACATAACGCCACATTTATTTTCTGTAGCTGGTGATGTAATGTAGCTCTAATATACATAGATATGACATTTTATTTACCATCACGTACGTTTCTTCATTTTCTCCCCACGTTCCGTCCCTCCCTCCACGCATGCAGCTAACTGAAATTATGTCTGAATAGAGTTTGAATCTGATATGTTTGAATAACAGCAGGCAAGTGGGACAAGAAAAATAATGTTGTGATAGTGTGATTTAACATGCAGGGGCATCAAGAATCCTAAAGTCTCATACTTATGTCCCACTTCTACTTTTAAATTCTACTGTATTTTTTGAGATGGAGCAGCCTCAGGCGTTCAATCATCACTCCAAATGCCAATGAGCACTTTGATTCTTTTTCCCGAACAAAATGTTGTACCCCTATTCTAAAATAAATTAAATACGTGTTTTTCATGGCATTTGGAGCCAAAATGTTTACCACTGTGTGATGGTATGTGTCCACGGGGACCGTCATTTCCACGCTTCCCATTCTTTGCCTATGTTACAAGCAGCCGTGCAATGTATCTTAGTAGCGACGCGACACGTTTCGAGAGATGGGGTGTCACATTGATTGCCGGCTCCTCATTTGCACATAGTTGAGGTCGAGGCTACGTTATGCAAATCAGGGGCATCTGGTGCTACTCACCGCCTCCCGAAACTTACGAGAAACTTTTAAACCAACAGTTTTAGTTCTAAAATGAAGACTGATTCAGCAACTGCATGGCTTATTATCACTTCAAATGTTTTCAGAATCACATTTTTCGGTGAACTATTTTCGTAATAGAAGAGAAAGTTGTCAAACGAGCCGCCACATTGATCCGGTTTGAAATCCGGGAGCAGACACCCCACGAGCGTTCGTCCAGTCAGGCGCAGCAAAGTGTTTGTGCGGTTGTAGGAGGGTGTAGCCTGGATGTTTTCTTTGTTGGTCAGTAGTTATGGAAGATAAATTGACAGCTGCTGTGTCAGGATACAGGCACAGCCATCAAGCGAGCAGTGCTGGGAAGCAGCACGATCCCTTCCGTCTAAAACTGCCCCCTGCCGACACGTACCATTAGA
Organism: Heterobranchus longifilis; assembly: GCA_028570985.1. Taxonomy (NCBI): domain Eukaryota; kingdom Metazoa; phylum Chordata; class Actinopteri; order Siluriformes; family Clariidae; genus Heterobranchus; species Heterobranchus longifilis. The sequence goes on along the minus strand of JAOVVB010235096.1, from coordinate 2,751 downwards.
GAGCAGGGCCATGATAATAAACAAAAATAGGGTCTGAAAAATCTATCGAGAATCTGGAAATTTGAGTCTGGAAAACTGGAATTTTAACATGTAAAATGTGTATAGGAACCCTGAATAATAAACATTTGAAGTATACTATACAGTTCTATCCATTGGAAATGGCGATGGGAATTTTATCCTTGAAAAATAAATTTTGTCCATGAAAATGTGGGAACCCTGATCGTGATCGTTATGCATCCTGGGATAGACCCTGACCCCTCTCACCCAGTACCCCATACGTGTGTACCGTTGGCTGATTTGAACTCGGCGGGCGTCACAGAGACAGTATGCTGCGATGAAACCTGGTTGCTGTTGCTGCAGCCGCGATATGTATTCTTCAGAGAGGCTGTCATGCTATATTATTCTATGGACAGATTTCTCTCCCCTCGGCGATGATCTGTCACTCGCTTGTCACAGCCGCAGAATCCAGTCAGCCGCTGCCAGTGGGGGACTCTGGCAGATTTGCAGGGCTTTAGGAGACAATAGCTGGAGCTGCTTGTCTGCCTTGCATGGCTCTCTGTGAAAGAGTGTGAAAGGAATGCATACAGATTTTATTTCCACTGATACCTCAACTGCCGGTGGATCACTTTAATCTCTTTAGATCTGTTTTTCAAAGTTTTCTTCAGGTAGGGCTTATACAGAGAAAGAAATTGTAAGGAATGTAATGACTGTTAGTCCCTGCGACTGTATCAATGTATGTCTTGTTTCACAGTAATACACTATCATATGAGTCAAATAATAAAATAATAAATAAATGAGCATGATACATTAGAAATAAATGAATACGTAGAAATGTTGCCAAAATAATAAATAGACAATGGCAATAAATAAATAAATAAATGAATAAATAAATAAATGAATGAATAAATAAATAAATAAATAAATACATCATATTTTTTGGCATGTATTTATTTATTTACAGATTTATTTATCTCCATGTTTATTTATAGATTTTTTCAGTATTTGTTTACAGCCACATTTATTGGATGAGAGAGAGAAGGAACCAGTGTTGGAGCGATCCTGACCACGATGAAAGTCGAGGTGTGAGGAAAGATAGTCACACACTCGTAGCCTTGATGCAAAAAAATAAAATATGTAATTTAATAATTTACCAATGTTTCAACATGACAGTTTTCTTCATTGCATTGATACCCTGAGGAAGAGACATTGAGGAGAACCATGACATAGTTGTGAGACACGTCTCTCAGAAGACATGGAAATGTGGCAATAAATGTGGAAATAAAAATAAAAATATATAAATGTAGAAATACATGAATTCAATAAAACTACAATATGCTTTATTCGTGCCCATTACACTATTAACCTATTCCTTTTTTTCTGCAAAATTATGATTTGTTTATTTTCATTCATCATGCTCATTTATTTATTCATTTATTTATTTTGTATTTATTTATCTTCCCTTTGTCGTTATCACTTTCGGGTCTGCATACCAGAGAACTTCTTGTAAAATGATGTTTAATTTGATTAGAAAATACTGAACTGAAAAACCGTTCATGTATGCTATTGCTAAGCAGCACTGGTATATTCAGAGTGGGAGATGCTTACAAAACCTAATCATAATGTCCAATATGAGTCCAAACAAAAGACAGTTTAATATTTCACTGAGCAGAATCAAAACTCATCATGGAGTTTATTTTAATTAGTTTGGGCACTGGGATGTGCAGCATATAGTACACAGGCCAGCATCATCCGTGTTCTTGCATGGGCTGGCCTTGTGTCTTGCTGGCACATGTCACCATAGAACTCCTGGGAAATTTAGCAAAGCAAAAGCCACATGAGTACACAACAGAGATGAACTGGCATTCACCAAAACTTTGTTTTTTATCTGCACCGCAGCATTTTTATGAGAGTTAAAGTCAAAAACCTGTCCTTTTGTAGTAGTTATTTTAAGGGATGATTGCACTGAAGTTTTTCTGCTCCAGTCAGTAATCGTCCTTGAGCACAGCGTCGTTGGAAGATAGCGGTCCTGATTAAATTATGTCTCTGCAACTCACGTTCCACTAACAGCTGCATAATGGATCAGCCATATAAATCACAATATTAAACGTGATTAATGTAGCAATGTTCACAACAATGTTACAGAGTGCTTTACAAGTAACAGCAATAAATAAAACCCCAAACAAAATTAACATTCAAATTCCAGGCCTGAATTCAAAATGGGGTACAAAAAAAAAACAGGCAAGCACAACAAGAGCTGAACATAAATTAACAACTGTGCTCTGACAACAGAAAGGTATTTTAAGAAGTGATTGAAATTGAAAAAGATGCAGTGTACAGGAGCAGCATCCAGGTTGAGGGGAAATCATATGAGGAGGACGGTTTGAGCCTCCAAAGTTATCAGTAAGATCTTAATTTGAACTCCACACAGACAGGCAGAGTGTAGACGAAAACAAAGGAATTCCCTGGTTTCTACAGCACGAGTGGTTCAGACGATAGATTTGAGAAGGATCAAACGTATCACAAAATAATCATCTGTATCTTGAGAGCATCTTGCTTCCTTAATTTGATATCCTGTTGAAACCAAGCGGCAACCTCCGGGGCTGAAAAGCTGAGAAGCTACAGTAACACAGAAGTGCCAAAAACAGCAGTTCCTCGAAAGGCAGGGTTGTCTGTTTTTAAAATACAAAGTATGAGTAACTGTATTCCCTTACAGTTACAGTTTAAATTGGTGGTATTCTGAATACAGTTACT
>JAOVVB010235090.1:0-23373 GCA_028570985.1 Heterobranchus longifilis | reverse complement strand
ATGTAATTTAAGACCAATTTTACAATAACCAAAACTGAAGAAAAAAAAAAAAACATGAACCAACATCAATTACTTAATGTTAGTAGCAATTTTGCCTAAATGTTCATTATAACAATTATATATAACGTGATATATATATATATATATATATATATAAATAATATTACATTTATTTTGAGATTTTACAATGCAATGTCAGAAAAAAGCAATTTATAACATCCTACTTCACATATCTTAGCATTTTTAAGACTTTTGAAATATTGATTTAGACATTTTAATAAAACAATTACAGCCTTATTTGTACATGAATTAATTAAATGCCTTTTAAGACTTTTTAAGGATCTGCGGGAACCCGGTCAATATAAACTGACCTAATTATCAGCCAAAGAATTATTGAGGGAATGAAAAACAGGTGAGTGTGCGTCACTTACTTGATGCAGCGAGACGTGGGCAGTCGGAGCGGTCAGGAGGGGAAGACCGGCAGCAGAGTGTGACGGGTCCAGTCCAACGACGGAGACAGTCCTCACCGGCATGTCAAAAAAATGAAAGAAATTCAGATTATATTTATGTTGGAAAAAGTGGATCTAAACCAATTAAGGCCTTATTTTTAAGTTAATGAATTCAAGGCCTTTTAAGACTTTTTAAGCATCCACAGGAACCCCTGTATATATAAACTGACCTAATTATCAGCCAAAGAATTATTGAGGGAATGAAAAACAGGTGAATGTGTCACTTACTTGATGCAACGTAAGTGCAGGTGGCGACGAGACGTGGGCACCTGAAGCGGACAGGAGGGGAAGCAGCAGAGTGTGACTGGTCCAGTCCAACGACAGACAGAGTCCTCACCACACCTGTAACATCTTTTTGTCTCTTAATGGGGTGGCCAATCGGATTGCGCATGCGTCGCTTTTTTATAAGCCACAATTTTATAGTGAACTTTTCTGGCCCTCAGAACCCCTGTATACTGTATATAAACTGACCTAAAAAAATGCTAAATTGCCGGAAATGGGTCATATTACAGTATGTTGTCAAAAAGGCTGCAAGAATATAGTATAGTATGTCATACAAATGTTGCAAAAACGTCAACAATTGCGTCATATATAGTATGTTGTCAAGAAAGCTGTGAAAATGCTAGTTTAGTATCTTGTCAAACATAAATAAAAAATGCCATAGTATAGTATGTCGCCAAAAATCCCACAAATGCCTATAGTACTATAGTATAGTACCTCGTAAGAAATTAGCAACGTCAAAAATGCCGCAAATACATCATGGTATACTATCTCTATACTATTAAAAAAGTGGAAAAAATGTCATAGTATAGTAAGTTGAAAAAAGTCAGAGTATATGTCGAAAAAAAAGGGAGAAAAAACTCTATATGGGTGGAAAAAGTGATGAGGTCATAGTATAGTATGTTGAAAAGTGGGGGAAAATGACAGAATAGTTGAAAAAGTCATAGTATAGTTTGTCAAAAAAGTGAAAAAATGTCATAGTATAGTATGAACATCTGAGTCAAAGTAATAAATATATAAATCTGGAAAATATATATATAAGTATAAGTATAGCCATTAGCAATATTTTTAATTTGATCTTTTATGTATTCAATATCTATTAAAATCTACATGAATGATTTAATACTTCTGCATATTCCCGGGGTAAGGAGGATCCTAAATTGTGCGACTTAATTCCATGAATGGATAGTTACGTGGCTGGATTATTTAGAACAGAGAACGCCAAATTGGTAAATAAGTCAAACTGAAAACAGCTCAGATATGACATGAATACCACTTGTCCGCCTTGCTGAAAAATCAGCTGTTCCTGATCAGCTGGGACTGCAAAGGTTGAACGATGATAATGATAATATGATGTAGGCCTACTGTGATGTCTTAAAGAACATTTAAATCAGGCAGGTCACAAAATTAAAAATGAGGTAATGTAACTGAGAAGAGGTAGAGACAGACAAGTGTGTGCATGTGTATGTAACGTTATGGTTGTTACCATTTGGGAACCACTGCTCTAGTATGTTGAAAAAGTGAAAAAAAATGTCATAGTATGCATGTTGAAAAAAGTTTAAAAAATATATAAAAACATCATAGTATGTCAAAAAAAAAGTGAAACAAAATGTCATAGTATGTCATAATTATTTTTTTTAACAACCAAAAAAAAAACAGTCATAGTATAGTATGTCGAAATTAAAAAAAAAAACACATACTATTATAGTATGTCGATAAACATCATAGTACATACGTCACAAAAAAAAGTCATAGTATAAGATGCTGAAAAAAGTTTAAAAAATAAATAAAAGTCACAGTATAGTAAACTTTCAGATGATGTATACCACTTCTTTGTGGCATTTAGTCTACTGTTGATCTGCTATCTCCCCGTAAAGATCCACTGTCACACCTTAATAAATCCAAAAATGGGTTTATGGTGGGTCTCTAAGGGTTAATATATTTGGTACCCCTAAAATTGCATGTGGCTCCAGCCTGGCCCCCCTATTTGAAATGGTCTAGAACCGCCACTGCATTCAAATGAACTTACTTTTTTCTTTCACAAGATGGCGCTTCAATCACTGTTGGTGGGAGGACAAGATGCAGCCTGCAGATGAGGTGAGGGCTTCATCTTGAATTGATCATTTCCAGTGCTGCAAGACAATATAAACATGCATACACTTATTGTCACATTGGGGGACTATATATTGAAACTTAATGTTACACATAACACAACCCTAATTACTAATCTTACAGCAACCTAAATTACCTTATGGGGATCAGCATTTTGCCCTATGTGAACAGGTTGTTGTCTTAAGTAAACACGCACACACCCACACCCACACACCACACACACACACACACACACAGCATGTCAACAACACAAACATCACCAAGCAACTACCACACCGCTAACCTACCAAACCTCCTGTGTAACTTGTAAAGTAATCCAAGTTAATTCAATTACAAGTTAATTCAATTACATCCAACTACTGTAACAATGTGACAGTGTTACTCACCATTAAAGCTCACCCCTCCGATGACAGATTTGAGGCACTGGGTTGATCAAACATGGTTCAAACAACGTTTTTATTCCTGAAATACAGACTGATGAGTTTTGGTTAATTCTTGGTCCCTTTTACCTTTTGGTTTAATCAGGGTTATTAACTGTACAAACACATTTTAGCTTAAAAATGTCACATTATAGGGTTGCGTTGGGTCTTGTAAATGTACACATTTTTACATACCTGCATGGCTACATTGCATGTATTGATAGTAGCTTCCATTAATTTTAATGTATCTGTAACATATAGGGCAAAGGCACATTCTTTATTATTGAAGATACTATGTATAATATGTATACTACTATGTACTATATATATATATATATATATAATTTATTTATTTTAGTTTTTTTAAATGGAGATTAAATATATACCCCATGCTTCCCTGACAATTATCCTTCATTATTATGATGCTTTCTTTTATCATTGTGCTTTCAGCCTAATGGGAAACAGAGTGCCACCACATTTCATGGGCTTTGGGAATCTAATGAGGCATATTACAGAGTTGTCCATATGATCTGGTGCTGCACATCATCATATGCTTTCTGCTATTTCCACTGCTGATAGCAGATCACCTTACCGCCTTCTTAAGTACTAGGGTGCATACACAGGCTGATTACTTTTTCTTTCTTATTTTTTTTAATCAAGAGAAAAGTTTGTGTCAATAGTACTATACAGTGGAAATAATTACCCTGCTGTTTGCAATGAGAGCCTTCCCTGACATGGCTACAGGCCTAATTGGTATTAGTTACAACCCCAGGAATTATAAACATGCTTACAAAACAGCCATTTTGATTAGTGTTCTGCCAATGGGTGCAATTACAAACATACAGCAAGTGTTTTATGCACACTGAATGTCAATGCGTAGAAATTTGTGAAGGTATTTTCAAACAACTACTGTATAAAGCAAAGCATTTGTATTCTGTATACTCTCTTATTTCAGAAATCAAACACTGTGAACCAGATGAGACTGGTGGTTTTGTGTGCAGAGCTGCAAAGCATCCACAACAGGTTTTCAAGTGCAGGGCTTTACACACGTCAACAACTGAGAGGTCAGTTCTTCCTATAGGTTTTCATACATTTTTCATCACATACATTAACTTTCATTCCAAATACATTATTAATGGAAGCAGGGGGGAGGCTGATGAAGTGAGAGATTGGCAAGGTATAAAATAGCCTCAACTCCACATTCTGATATACCCTCATTACCTACTACTGGCTGCTGTTATCGATTAGCGCAACTCCATTTGTAGATTCAAACTACTCAACTGCTGTTGTAGCAGTTATCTGATCCTTTGTGGAGAGTATTAATAAAAAGCATATCCCTACATACAGTAAACGTGCTTTAGAAAACTACAGAGGGGTAATTTTCCAGAAAGTTATCAACTTTGTTTAAAGTCCTATGTAACTTGTGCTGTGAGACATTAAAACCAGCAAATTAAATATGATTTGGTGTATTTTACCTAACAAGATAACTCAGTAATCTGGGCATCTTTTTAAGCTTACAGTAGGTCAATGCAAGAAAAAGACACAATGTTTGTAATCACAGCTGTCCTTAGTAATATCAGTGTGCATTTTTGTGCCTTCTTCCAACCTCAACCCCAGAGAGCTGCTGTCAGTTGCCTGAATTGCAACATCAGAAGAAGTGACTCCTGTCTGTCAGTGGTCAGTGACTCGACCATATACTGCCAGAATAAAATACCAACCTACAACTGCATATCCTGTGTGCCAGAGGTGTCAAACAGAGACAGCCAGAGGCAATCATTCCTGCAGTTGTTGATGGCTGCTATATTATAGACTGTTTTCAGAATCTGCAGTTACTGGACAAAATAAAGGTTTGGATAGGGAACGTATGTAATTACAACAGCCTGGGAGATGTGAAACACCGCATAATGAATAATAGGGAAAAGTACTTGCTAAAGTACTATTTAATCCATCCATCTATGTTTTAGAACTGCAATTAATGATTATTTTCACTATCTATTTATCTGCTGATTATTGTCTCAATTAATTGTTTGGTCAATAAAATATTTTTAAAAAAACCTTACTATCATGTAAGAGCTAATTCTTATTATTCAAATTCTTTTTTGCTTGAAAAATGACTTTAAGTTAAGCAGATGATTTATCTGTCCATCAGATTAACTAAGTTTAACTTTGAAATTACTTTTGTTATTACAGCCAGATAAGCCGGAAGTTATATTAGGTGTCTTCTTGAAGAATGTTCTTCATTTATTAAAGTAATTTATGTTGCTGGGTGCCATTGTTCTGCCATTACTGTAATGTACTGTATATAATGTTTGTACCCCACACCATGTAACCATGTCAATAAAAATCTGATACCATGTTGTTTATGCAACAGGGGTGAAATGTCAGTTCTTCAGTCTATATTGTTTAAACAGTATAATCTGTATTTAATCACAGTCTGTTTGTAGGAAACCGAGCCTTTAAGTCCAGTGTGTATATATAAATTATATGTAAATGAGTCAGTCGCCCACAGTGAGATGATTGTTGGCTAATTGATAAATGATTATTACGTTCAATTTGCAACATAACCCACCTCATAATCACCAATTATGTGTCATAATAACGGGTAAGATTGAGCAAATGAGAGAAGGGCAGATAACAATTACACACCGACAATGAAGAAATTAAAAAAGTTCAGTACATATTGCACATAAAACTACAGACACATGACTGGAATGTATGAAGTTATATGGGTATGCGTCAGTGCTAAAAATAAGACAGAGCTTTCTCTCTTTGCAGCAAGTCATGGTCTAGAAGATGAGTCTGGAGATAATCAGCGATTCTGTAGGAGCTTAAAGGGTAAATTAACATGCTTGTGCGTCAGGGTTTGAATGCTCTTTAAATGTACGAAAGAAGGAATATCCAATGCCTTGATTAATTCCTAAAGCGGCCTTTTCACCAAATATACATTTTTGCTAAAAGATTACACCCAGCAGTTATATGATGTCTTTCTCGAACTACACAAGAACAAATCAAAATTGTGTATTGCAACGTGTACTGAAAGTGTACATTTGTCAAGGCAGCATGGGTCAACAACCAGTGAAACTGTTTTTGACCTCTCCCGTATAAGCAATCATTACACAAGCGCTATACTAAAAAAAATTTGAGAGCAGATATTAGTCATTGTTATTGATATTTCTCCAAGAGATGTAGGAGCACAGAGCCAAAAAAAGAAAAACAGCCCACTTAAAAGCCACAGAAAGGGAGCAATTCTCTTAAAATATCGCACTGTCTCACAGGGGCTGCCTGCTGTGTATTTGGTTTATTACAACAAAGAGTGTATAGCTCATGTTATAGCCAAAACCAGCAGACCATTGGACCCTATTGTAACCTGCTTCTATAAACAAGAATGTGACAACATACTGTAAAGTGAGGCTACAAAAAGGCCACAGGTCTTTGCTATCATGCACTGCAGAATCGTGTATTTGAAGGCAAAATAAATTTGGAAAGCAAAGTGCAGTGTAAGACATTTCAAACCTACTTATTGAACTTAAAATACTAACCCGAACATTTTATATCTCATAATTTGCTCTTAATTCTATGACTTGTAACAAAGACCATGTAAACATAATGCGTTATATAGTATAAACACATATTGAATTTTCATGTCAATTATATTCTAATTTATCTGGTAAATTGTGTTTATCAGCCCTTTAATACACCGACATATTGAAAACATAATGTTTAATCTAGTTCCATTCTCTCAAATAAAAAAGGGACTATACATCATCTTTGAGGCTTTACAAATAGTATTACATTTTATTAATATATTTTCATAAAACAAGTTTAAGACTGTATCAAAAACTCAGTAAAAACATTAGATTTTTAACCATTTTTTCTTATGGTGATATCAGATATGAAATTTACATAATTCACATATTGTAGTGGTTTATTTATTACCCATCATTTCGAGATAATGCATTATTTTTTTTCTGTGATGGGCAGGTAAACGTTCTTTTGTACCCTCACCAACTAGAAAGTCTTTTTTTTCATGATTGTGATCATAAATCTAGACATACAATTAAAAAATAAAATTATTTCCCACTCTGGCCCTCCCTTTTCCCGACTAGGTTTACTGATAAAACACTAACATTATGGAGTTGTTTAATTTCACAGGCACACAATTATGTACATCCCCTTGTCCCCATGCCTCATCTGAACTGACAACAGGCAGTGCACTAAACATAACAGTGCAACACCTAGAGGCAGAGCAGTGATAATAGAGTACTCTAAGCCCACCCACCCCTCAAACTAACAAAACCAACTGAATATAAGACAGTGGATCCACTCATTGACTATGTTGCCAATTCTCACCCTGCTGTGAACCACAGCATTCCATTGGCCCCTTCATTATTGTTGTAGCAACGCCCACAAGATTTTTCCTTGTGACCACAGACATCACCTTGGCAACAGCAAAACCAGTCATCTCACAGGCAGGTTCAGTGGCACACACATTAACAAAAGAAAAAAAAAAGTCATTATTTGTTTTGTAACTTAATTAGGCTACATCTACAACAGGCGTGATCAGTGTGATGTCCTTTGTGATCAAGTACCAGAGGAATCTCAGTCACGTGGTGAGTTCAAGGATACAAAAAGATCATTTTTTTCTCCTTACTGGACTACCACTTACTGCGTTCAATTATGCGCAAGACACATAGTGCAAGGTTTAACAAGAATTTGCATAAGTGCAAGGATTGCATGTTATTGTCAAGAGGGAGCAAAGCATAGGAGAGAACAGGGATAGATCAAAGTCTGAGAAACAAACAGATATTTGTGTAAATAAAGTGTTTCATGCTTTCAGTTTGGCTTTTTGTGTTTCATTCCCCTCTAGAAATAACAGGTGCAAAATCTTAGTAAACCTAGCCGAAGGACAGATAAGAGTGATATAGAACTCATAAGGATTAACATTGTGAGGGAGAGCCTCAAGTCTGTTGTCATGGTGACATCTGCTCAAAGGCCCTGTGGGCTTCAGTCTTTCCTGCTTCTTTATTATTTTCTATACAATAGAAATAGTACATCATTGAAGATAAAATTGACTCTTCTTGGCAAAAACAGACAAAAAAAGAATATGCAAGAAGTCAAAAGCAGATCTGAAGGACGACCAAAAAAAAAAAAAAAAGAAAAGAGTGCTGGAATTACAAACTGTTCCCCATCCATTTGCCCTGTGCCAGTAGTAGAATTGTACGATACAGTGTCTTATCCATGATGGTCAAATATGTGGGTATGGTTGCCTGCTCCTCTACAAAGTCAAAGCCATTTCATCGAACACATGTAAAATTACTCCTGTAATAGTTTTCAACAAGCATCCCTACATTGCACCTGCTTTCCAAACTGAAAGCTGTAGTGTGCGTTAGGGAGGCACATAGGGAGGTGGTGACCTGTATGAGGTCATGTTCTTGGGGCGAGAGCCTTTGCCCTCTATGGGGACAGTAAATGGTGGTGGGGGCTGGTATGGAGGTGCATTAGGATCATCATCTTGATAAATAGAATACTCCTCCAGTGGATCCTGGTTAAGCAGGGTACTGTGGGGGCCAGCCATGTTTGGGTACTCTGGAGGGGGAAGTGGGGGCTTTTCCTCCTGAAGGATGAGAGGGATACTGGAGGACGGGGGCGACTTGGAATCATCCAACTCATCTGCAAATATTATGGGGACTCCTTTCTTAATGAAAGTGGCCTGCTCCTCTATGGTCATCTTCCCTTTGCGCTTCTTGCGGTAGCAGACCATGGCAATGATCCCGGCTATGAGCAGCAGGGCAGCTACCACTACAGCGGGAATGACCGTGTGTAGGTAAACATCGTCACTGCTCCTGCGACCTGTCCCAGGTGAAGGTGTTGCTGTAGGAAGAACAGGCATTGGCACCTCTCCTGGAGGGATGAACGTGTAGCTCTGACATTTATTGGTGCCACGAATGGAGATGTTAATGGGTTTGAATTCAGGCTCCATGGCTTTGATGAAGGCCAGTTTAGGTGTCCCTTGGGGATCAGAGATCCTGTTGCTGAGAACTGTGATCTGGTCCTTCGGACAAGGACTCTGCTGGAGACTGTTGTTCGTCCATTCCACAACAATGGAGCCTCTAGTGATGCTTCTCAGTGTTACTGTGCTGCTGTTGCGATCACCAAGGGCATACGATAACTTTTTGGTCAAAAGAATCTTCTTGTGGACATCATTACTTAAGGTTTTGGGGTCACCATGGAAACGAGCAGCAAACACAACTGATGGTTTGTCATTAGTAGACCAACGATTGACTTGAACCTCAAATGCATCCATGATGCTCCTCCCACCCTTATCAGTGGCCAACATGAAGTACTCATGTTTCCCCTCATGCTGCTCCTCTGGGAGGCCGTACAAAAGCTGGATAGTGCTGTTGAATTGTATCCAAGATGTTTCATTCACTGCCTCTTTGGGGGTCTTCTTCAAAGTTAAACGCAGCTTATCAGTAGTACCATCCTCCTTGTCAAAGAATGTATCAGGAGGAATCTTAACTTCGAAGTATGTGCCAACCCATGCATTCACCTGATCAATGGCATTGCGGATCTCTGGGTTTTGATTCGAAGCTGTAGGCAAAGACAGAGTAGTGGTCCGTTTGGGTGGTTTAGGTGTGGTGGACTTGGGCTCCCGGGGAGCTGGGGTGGAGGTTTTGGGTTTCTTGGGTTTCCTTGTAGCAGGGGGTTTGGGTCTTTTGGTGGTGCTTGGTGGTGTTGGCAAAGCAGTGGCTTCAACAAATGTAGGCCGGGTCATGGTAGGCTGAATAGGGATGGTGCTTGTAGTTCCTAGTACTCTTGTGGGTTGGGGAGGTCCAAACACAGGTGTGTGGGCTATCTGATCTCTGACCCTCATCGTGGGCTTTACTGGAAGAGGCAAAGGGCCTCGGACAGGGGGAGCAGAGTTGTCTGTTGCTGGGGCAATAGAGGGCGAAGTTGGGGTGGGAACAACACGTACAGGGGGCTCTGGGTGAGTAGTCGGAGGAAGCAGGGAGGGCACTGGAGTAGGAGTATTGTACAACTGCCGTCTGACCCGTTTCACTCCATGGGGCTTTTTGTTGACAATGTGCCAGCCAACCACTGGGTATCCCAGCCTGGCTGACATGGTCCCATTCTTGGCTGAGGATTGGACGCTGTTAATGTCAGGAATACTGGCCTGGTCAAGGGCACATCCCAGTTTCCATGACAATAGGGCCCCATTTTCCACAACCTTCTTGGCATTCCCTGGTCCAGCCATGAAAGCAGACATGTCAAATAAGCGGTTGTTGACAACAGGGACCACCCTCATGTGTTCCAGGGGCACATGAGAGAATTTTGTCATAATGCCCAGCAAGTTGACCCTCTGTTCAGCAACCATCTTTGTCAAGTCAGCATCCAAGATGACAGTGAGAACAGTGACAAGCTCCTCAGAGCCACAGGTGAAAGGCTGGATCCCACTGATATCAGACTGGAGAGTGAGCAGGGCTGGCTCAGTGTCTGCCCGTTCTTCTGGGTACACTTCAATAGAGAAGACCGTACTGGGGAACACTTGGCTGCCAGTCTTATCAATTATCTCATCTCCCGACACCAAGATATGATACACACCTTTATTCTGCTCCAGAGCCAAGCCTCTCAGAATGCAGCTTTCTTTGTCCCAATATAGCCAGGAGGGTAAAGTCTCCTTTCCCATTTCAGTGAGCTACAGGAGGAGAAAGGGAAGCACTATTACGCTTTTGTACGACAGGAATACTTCTGAGATGTAAGGTAAGACAGAAAAGGAAAAAGTCAATACTTTTTCATTAAGAGATAATTTACTCCTAAATTAATTATTTTGGCGATTAAAAGTTTCCCAGCCCCAAGTGATGTCTTAAAATTACTTAGTTTGACTAGGCATTTTATAATAATATGCAACAGAGAACATCAAGTAAATATTGGCAATTGTGAAGTTGTAACTAGGAAATGTTTGCAATTGCTAAAACGGTGAATCAGTTAACATGCATATAATCCCTGTATTTAACGGTTTAATAGGAACTAGAAAAACCAAACAGAATAGATGAATGCAAAACTTTCAAAAAATCTCGAGTAAAAGCAGAAATGCTTTCACTATGCCCCTAACCCCCACCCACCTCCATATTCCATTCATTTTATCAAATCTCACTAAATATGAACAGGAAGCAGGGTGAGCTTCTATTCATAATAACTATGTGAGTCATCACTCTTCATTTTGAGTTATTACTGTATGACAGGATATCATTTTGCATCACCACTTGGGCCAATAATAATCTCATCTCATTCATAAGTCAGACTGGAACAAATTGCCGTCAGCTTCAATCAGCAGTGATACAGTGATCAAAACTGGAGGGATAAATACTATATATTATGTATTTCTAGAGTCTACTGTAGTCAACACAAGGGACATAAAAGAACAATAAAAGGTAGTTCATGTTTACACAAATCCTCTGTGATATTAATTTTTCATTCTTTCATTATACTAAAGTTCACAAATGATACTAGGGTTGGATCCTTTTAAAGTAATAAACCTTCCAAAAAAGGAAAGAAAAAAAGACCTTCAATCCATCAGTACAACACCAAAGTCCTCCCATACTTCCCATTTTGTTATTCTGAGTCTCTTTTTTCAACACAAATGCTGTTCTCATTGACTGATTAATTCCAATCTCATTAAATTAATGTTAAATAATTTAGATGCAATTATTTGTGAATACCAACACATTAATATTATGTTATGACGGTTTAAATATTACGTGCCAAATATTTGCCACAGAAAATCAACACTAGATTTATCTCAGCATTTAATTGCTCCTGTTATAATAAATGCATATTTGATCAAAACAACAACAAAAAAGTTCCTGTTATGTCTCATCTTCAGGATACTTACATGGACATTACAGGTTGCATTGGCAGGTCCCGGGGGAACCTTCAACTGGAACACCTGGCCCACGATTGCAGACGAGTCAGGGATGCCAGTGTGCACTCCCCCATTCTTTGCAGAGGAATCTGGGATAGCTGTAGGCGGCCCCTCACCAACTGAAGATGCTGCAGCCTGGAGCTCAGAGAGCACAGAGGACTGCATAGAAGCCTCTAGTTCCACAGATATCATCTCCACCAGTGTCTCTTGCTGTTCTGGCACAGTGCCCTGGGCCATGGTCACCAGAAGCCCTATTACCAGAGGGATAGTCCTGCATGAAAGAAGCCTGCTCCTCCCAGCATCCCCGTAGCTCATGTCTTTCCGTTTATAGTGCATAGCAATAGGCCTTTGGGCTGCCCAACAGATGTCTATGAACAACTTAAGAGGCCACATGCACTGACGTCAGTCTGATGATATGCTTGTGGGTCAGATTCCCTAGTTATTGGCTATGCTCACAGATGCAGTGGTTTCTCTCTGTTGTCCTCTGTGATCCATGAAGAGGTCTTTGGCAGCCTGTTAGACAGCCATGTCAGCCAGCTACGGAAGAAAACCAAAAAAAAAACATGAGTGTGACAAAGTGACAACTGAAACGCATCAACATACAAGTAATATAACTGCACAGTAAAGTTTCTGCTGATACCAATTCATATTCAGTAATCTCAACACTACCCCACTACAAAGTTTGTATATTGCATGCTAAAACTGCATGTCATGCATTGAACACCCTGGTTTAAAAATTGTATATGGTTCTACAGTAGAGTATGATTATGCAGAGGCATTGTTCTATTACTTTAAAATACCTGATACTGCAAACTTTTGCTGTCTGAAACCACTCCGTTTAACCATCTAGTGCACTATATTTACTAGGCTTGTGCAAAATCATTTGACTCGACGATTGAAGAGATGATCACGATTGTTTTTCCCCTGACAATATTAGGGAAGTAAGTTGTTTCAGAAGCATGAAATTCACTTATAAACTCTATAAATGCCTGTAATTATTGACAGTTGACCGTCCAGTGTAAATCAAGTTTTTAACCATGTTAACAAATGAATCTCAAAATTCTGGATTCAGACAGCCCGGTTTTATGACGTCAGGAGCCAATTAGGGCTGTGCCATATCATATCGTTCGCGATAATACCGGTATACATTTGTCCATAATAGAAAAGTGTCATATCATAATATCAACGATATAGTGACATGAAGACATGCTGGTGCATTTGCATACCCTAGTATGCAGTCTACGCGTTCTCGTCACCTGGGCATAGACCAGAAAGATAAACAAACACGCGTCAGCCTCTGATGAGAATTTAGTGCCAAAAAGGGGAGCTACTTCGGTCGTGTGGAAGTGGTTTGGCTACGAGAGGTCAGACCTGAGCAAGAAAACGGTTACAGCTAAAGGTGGAAACTCCAAATCACCAATAACAGAGAATTTCTTAATGAGGGAGAAGATAGGTGCTTTTAGCCACTTTTCAGTTTTTTTCTTTTACTTTATGTGGGAACACTAGGGCTGTCAAAATTGCCCAAAATGAGGGTTGATTATTCCTTCTAGAAAAACACACAGGTTCAAACCTATTCAAATATCTATTTTTGTGCATTATGTCCATAGGAGGGCAGACCAATACAATGGGCGACATAACTACTTGTATAGGTGTATTTATTTCAACATAAACATGTCTTTTAAAAGATCTACATACCCACACATTACAAAATAAACAACTGAGACTATGACTATAACGTAAAACATAACTTTAAGTGGCAATCCTTAAGATTTCAGTCGTGGTTGATATAGCAACACACTATTTACCGGTGGTAATGCCAAGAATAATGGGGGCAACTAAACAAACTATTGTCGTTTTAGTAAAGAAGTCAGGCAATGTTACGTTAGTCAGTGTTACCCCATTGAGAAGTTGGAGGTGTGCAGCCTGTTGCCTGCAGCGACAGCAGTAGGAAATGTTGATTTGCATTAGCAGTAACTTAACTAACGTGCAAGGCAGACAGCCGTGGTAGTGCTGCTTTTTTTCCACAATCGAATATTAATTTTCATAATCAAATACCTCTTTTTTTTACAATTTGAGTATATATGTTCAAATATAGAATATTCTTTGACAGCCCTAGGGAACACCACGTTAAACAAAATATTAATTATAGCACAGTATTTTTACATACTTTAAAATGTGTCTGGATAAGGACTTTAAAGCTAATTTGTAAGTATACATTTCATTTCTTACTAACTTTGTCTTCATAAACAGCAAAACTATTTTTTTGGTGTTTGTAATTATAGAGAGAGACTGAGAGAAGGAGGGAGGGAGACGGTCTCGTTCTAACCTCCATGTCTATTATATAAGGACTAGTGAAGGAAGGAGTGATTTTGGACACAGCATTTGTCTCCCCACTATAATTTATAACAGAGGCAATATTTGGAATTAATAAATCACCACAAAGACTGGCTTAAAACACTGATCCCAAAATGCCAATTAGTTATTTGTGCCAGCAGCATAAACTATATTTCCATTTAGATTCTACACATGTAGTTTCAAAGTAATAAACATTATCAGAAAAAGGACACACTGAGCTCCTACTGATCTTCACTTCTCTGTCATGGCATTTTCAGTAATAGCGATTCTCATGAGATGCATGAGTGTCAAAGGTTGTTTGTCTTGGTTGTAAGTTTTAATTAGGTGCCCTGGGGGTTGGAATTAGAGTCTCCATTGTGCTGACCCAGCCAACCTCAATCCTGTAGCACTCAGAAACAGGCAGAGGAGGGTCAACCAATTGCCTGGAATCCTAATGCCTGACTGGCACAAGGCCGTGACGTCAACTTATACAAAATACTTCCTATTCTAAACTGCTCCAAACCCATTAGTCTACAGAGGGTCTTAGTAAAATGCACATCATTCACTGGCCAACATTTCGATCATGAAATAAGTCAAAATGATATACAACCCATCTTTCTAAGAATGTTTTGTGCTGTTTGAACTCACCCCCGCAATATTTGGATGATTTATACCAGAAACGGTCAGTAAAAGAGGGCTTCACTGATATGGGATAGGGATCTCATGGGAACAAATACAAATGTTTCACTCACCAAATGTGTACATGTTATGTATTTATTTACAGTAATACACGCAGGGACAGACACTCAACCTCATTGTTTGGGATAAGCTATAAAATTTTATGAGCATAATGAGAGGTAGGCATTATTAAAATCAATCATGCATGCAAGTTAATGACCTTATGGTCTTCCAGTAAAATGTATACCTCCAAATACTGTAGCAAATAAAGCTAATTAGTTTGCTTCTTTCACTCATCCACTCTCTTTCTCTCACTCTCTCATCAGATAATCGACCATATACATTTTTTTAAAGATGTATAACCTTAAAATAACACTATCACTGCTGCTCTAATGTCTAACATTCAAACATCTGGTTTGTATCTGTTCCTGTGGGAAATGACAACATGTACCTAAAAAACGAGGGCAAAATCCATAACATTTTCATTCATATTTAGTTCCTGGTGTATGAAGCCGTTTCTTAACCTTTAAAAGCCATTTAATAAGACTCGTTTGCAATTCATGTATTCTAAAAGGCTGCTTATTAAACAGTTGAGCGACTGTATTTTTCCCTGCTGAATGGGGCAGAGAGATTTTCAATAAAAAACATTTTTGCAGGTGGGAGTAATCAGAATCTCTGTGGGAATTGGGGATAATGGTTAGCCTGGGAACCAGCACTATCTGCTAAATTCATGTTTCATTCACTATTGCATATAGGGTATTTCTGCCATTCAAACAGATCCAATCACAACCATTTATCTCATATGGGGCGTTGATGATGACCGTCATGTTAGAATGTAGTTACGGAACGTAACAGGCATTGACTGACAGAAGCGCCATGACTCATGCTAGAATGTAGTTATACAATGTACGGCCAGCGCAACACACCAGGCAAGAAACTCCAAACTGCTAGGCTAGATAATGGTCAGAAATCCCGCAGATACAGACCTCTAATTTTATATCATATGTTGGGAAGGACCAGAATAAAGGGAATAAATGTTTTCTTATTGTTTAAAATACATTGGCCTCAGACCTTTCAAATGGCTATTTTGTCTTATAAAAGGCTTTAATCTTATGGGATGGGGAAAAAAAGTTCTTAACAACATAGCCAACTGTGTGTTGACTTTTCTCACTTAAATTATGCCAAGATATATTGAATGTTTGGTCACTTTATTCTTATTTTACCAAAGATAACTCAGCCTTGTAAAAGCCAATAAAAAAACAATATAGTACATTACTATGAATCATGTAGTTCAAATTATCTCTGACAAATCAATATTCTTCTGTTAACCTGACAAATTCATACCACTAAAAGCTACTTTTGCAACTTTGGTTTCAGTGAGCCAAGAACAGTCTCCCTCTCCCTTTTACAATAACTGCCCACCTTATTCTGACCGATCATACAATTGTAAGGAGCCAGTATCTCAATAGTGGTGTACAGCTCAGCCAGTGCTTTTGAGACAGGCCAGCCCACTGCTTTTGCATTAGAAAATGTATGATTCAACACCGCCGAAAAGGCTACAGTCAGTTATTTGTTTGCTGGGAAAAATCAATTGTGTCAGTAGCTCATCTACCGTTAATGAATAATAAAAACATGTAGGCTAATGCAAGACAAAACAAGAATCAGACCATATTGTGTAATCTATGTATGTGGCTTTCAGTGTAAATGACGATGAGTAATTTCTACTGCAGATATATGGTGTGTTTTTCCTTGCATCAAAGTGAACTGTTATGACTAGACTGCCAGCTGGGAAAACAACTGTAGAACATACAATCAATTCACATCCACAGGGGTAATTTACCCTTCACTAGAGCTGTACAATATATCGATATTATATGATATATCAATATCATAATATGAGACTAAATATTGTCGGAGATTTTGGATATCGAAATAGCTTAAATGACAAATGTTGTATTTTCCTGGTCTCCATATTATGATCATTATTTATCAAAAATCTCATTGTGTAAATATTTTTGTGAAAGCATCAATAGTGAATATTGTCAATAGTCAATATTGAGGTATTTGGTCAAAAACATTGTGATATTTGATTTTCTCCATATCACCCAGCCTACCCTCCACCCAAGGTCCAAAATGTACTTTTTTGTCCACCAGCCAAATGGCTAGTGAATGTTCAAAATCTACCAGCCACTCAATAGATGACCATAGTTTTTTTGGCTAATAAGTGAAGCAAATCTACTAGCCACTTGCATATTTTCCCAGCCATGGGCTAGTAAATGGTGCTGATTTTGGACCCTGCCTCCACCATACTGCATCGAAACAAACAAAGAAATAACATTTCAAATATAAGATATGTCAAACAAGAAAAGTCACTCCAAAACATGAAAATGAAAACACTGGTTTTTGATAATGTGACATTTTGTCACCTACTCATAAATGGGCGGAGAGTACTCCGTCATGTCTAACCTAACCCATTAACCAGGTTGAGACATGCACCTTATCTGGCATCTTTATCTACTGAGTCAGTTCAGTGGGATTTATACCCCCATCACCCACTTCCCCTGTACAACCCTCTTCTGACTCTAAAGATCCTAGACAAAAACAAAACACCATGGAGTCTCTTTCACATAAAGGCTGAATCTTCAATGGCCTACAATATGCCAACTGAGTGTAAAGGGAAAACGTATTGCTCGATTTATCTGTCAATTTGTGTTTATATGTAAAACACAAACATTAACATGAAAATAGGTTTTACCCATAAGCTTAATTTAAATCAGAATGAGCACACCTCACCTCAGGCTGTTGCAACACACATGTGGAGAAAAAAAAGCAACATCTGAGCATCAAAGTAAGCCCTCCACAATGTGGCCTAGATTCTATCACGTTCTCATTTCACAGTGTGCGAGTAATTCAGAATCCAATTCAAACAACATCTCATTAAGAAATATGAAACATTTTAATATGTCAATTTGGAGTGATCTATCACGCCATTCAAATGAACAACAAAACAATATTATAATGGTGCATGTGCATAATAGAACACGTAAGGAGGATGTGTCATTTGAGGAAAAGGCCAACAATCAAAACATGGCTTAACAAGATGAAGCTTTGTTGCCTGTTGTTGAGAGGATTGACCTTAAAAGGATTGGGTAGAACTTAAAAATAATAAGTACTGTATATCATGTACTTCATCACCATCACTCTAATAAGAGAGCACATACAAAGCCTATCTGTTGAAAAACACAACCTGCATTTCATATTGCCAATAGAGGGGATAATTGACTTCTGCCTCATTGTTATCATCATGACAATTTCCAACAGCATTGGGACTATGCTATGACTTTTGCTAAAATATTTAAGACAGGTAGTTTCAAAAACCCAAGTGCCAAAACAAAAGTTTCTATAAAAGTGTTATTTACAATATTTATTTGAGAGTAGAGTATAATACAACTTAATTTTCCACTGAACACCTATTAAAACCTCACTGTTTCTATGACAAGCTCTTTTTATGCATGGTAAACAGTACATTTACACAGGCTTGAGTGTGGGTGATTTCTGCCCATTTCACAATGACGCTTGCACTACTGGGGGGACGAAACCGTTTACAAGCACAGTATCCATGCTTTCTGCAGTTCAACAGTAGTTAAAACTTGAAAAACCATCAAAAATAATTAGGGCTCCGAAGCACAGTGGCACTCAGGGCCAATTGAATTGACGTACCACATCCAGCAGCCTCTAGATAGTGCATGAGCTGAATAACAAACATATCCACAAGACAAGCTTGCTTTGCAATTGGATGTTTCCCTTGTGTTGCCCTCTACACACTGTTCAACCAAGTAATGAAATATGTGGAGAGAAAATACAAACTCGGTCTTGGCTGAGTGAAAGTCTAACCTGGCATGATGACCTGAGACCAACTCGTTTAACGCTAAAGGAAAACTACTGTATGCTGTCAAAACACAGTGCTGGAAGTCAATAAATCTCTTGTGTGTTATTTCTGTGAATTCAGAGGTATCTAAAGCATGAAGCAAAAGTAAAGTTTCAAGTGTAAAACAATGGCAACGCTAAAGCTCTGCTCTGTAAAGCTTCCCAACAAGTGACACACTTGTATCTTAAAAAAAAAAAAAAAACCCTTGTTGAGATGCATGGCTGACTATTTATTCGTGTAAACTGATTACATTTCCAACTGCTAATGATTGTGGTATTACCAGCCACACATGTAACTCGTTATATGACAACATAAGGCTCAAGCAAAGCTACTGGAAGTAACGTTAAAAAACACGCTAACTAATAGTAAGTTAGGCTAAACCAGCCCTTCCCAAACTAACATCAGCAACGATTATGTGGTCGATGACAACAAATTGCGTTTTTATCGGGTGGTTAAACACAACACAAGCAATGCTATCACAATCAAAATGTTTCAGGATTGACATTTATGTCCCAGCAGTTACTGTCTCACAGCTAACGTTAGCTAACTAACTGAAACATAGCTACCGGGCCCGTTTCAGTTGCCCCCGTTTCTGTTGGGAGTATGTAGACGAGGCCTTTGTAAATGATAACGCCACCTACGACGTTCAACCTTGATAAATCATTTAACAGCCCCCCGCTAAGTAAACTCTGTTTTCGTGGGTATACGAATGCCTAAAACTGCCATAAAATGAAAAGCTGCAAATGCAGTAACTAGCTGCGCTAAGTGCTATCCTGCATCTGTCCATCGCTAGCGCATAGATGCACCTGTTTTATTCTAGGCGGAAATAAGCAGCGAGCTGCTGCTGGAGCATCCACCACACAATTGCCTAGCTCTCAAAATATTGCAGCTAACCTTAGCTCACACTGTTGATGCTGTTGCTAACAAAAGCGTGCTTCTTGGCAATAACCTCCATAAGGCAGTGTTAACGTGAGAAAGATCTATCACTTTCAAACGTCGAACACCAAAGTCGAATAAATGGACTGAGCAATGATAGCTACCGAGTGGGGCTAACTAACAAGCTAACGTCAAGAGAGTATGTGCTCATGACAAAAATAGCTGGTTACCTGTCCTGTCAGCGGACGGGAGTCCGAGCTCATTCTATCAATGAGCCGAGTTAGCAAAATTGACGAGGGTGGCATTTTTGACGATGCTACTGTTAACACAGCGACACAACCCAAAATTCAAACTGACCTTGTTAGCGAGCTAGCGTTAGCTAACTCGCGCCGTAATGTCTCCTCTTCTACTCGGAAAGCGCCGCGGAGACTTCCAAAATGCCATTAAACATGCGCTTTCTCCTCAACGCCACAGACACATTTAGAAAGTCGAGTATCTGGGCACAGTCATGGGGAGCAGATATCTCCCTGGTTTAGTTAGTCTACAGATAGTTCGCTGCTCTGTGTTGTAATTATGTCGGCAGCAACCCCTCCCTTGCTGCCTCTGTCCTCCTCGCAGACAGGTCTACAGGTTGAGGCCAATCGTGTGCACCAGTATGACTCCGCCTCCTTTTTATTTGGAGACATGCAGGTGAAAAGATAAACAGTTGAAGACACTTAAATTGAGTGTTTGGGATGCACTGTGCTGAATCGCCTCACAATTATATACACAATTTAATATTGCAACTTTGAGTGAGTAAATCACTTTAAACTGTCATGAGATGAAGGCAAGTAGACTAGTGAGGTGAAAGGTGACGACTGGAGTAGACCCACCTTTTGTCTATAAAGATACTCACTGGTAAACAGAGAATACCTGTTGTGTGGTGGAAAAAAACGTTCATGTGTAGCTTCCAGCAACCTGACAGCATCATCATATTTCTGAGAACATTCTGCATCATTTAGTAATCATAGGCTGTGTTTCCCTTGTAGGCTAGTACTTGAAATCATTAACATAACTAATTCATTTTCAGGTTGTAAAAATGTAATTTAAAATTATATTTCTTCATTTTTGACCGAGAGAAAGTTACCATGGGTGTCTTTGTTTGTGATTCATATTAAGATGACAAGACAAACAGTTCATAGAATAGTCTAATATCCTCCTCCGCCTCCTCCCGTAACTTTGCATAGCAGCTATCAGCTAACAGGCATGATCTTTTTGGCTTTATCTCCTGACGTGCAAGTTTGTATTTTTTCACTACAGTAAGAATGACATGAAATGTAAATTAGGCTAATTCATTCATTTGTTTGTAGCATGCAGTACAAAAGTTTTACTCACTCAGATCTAATCATGGCTTATCACATTTGACAATTTAAAGTTAGTAGATGTTTCTTAAGCACCGCCACTGGCCTTTATCAAAGGATGTTTTAATAAAAGTCATTGTATCTGATTTAAAAGTCAGTTTTTTTATTGAGCCCTTCTTCACAAGTATATCTGAAAGGACTTTACAGAGAATGAGCCTACTTTGATCTGACAAAAAGGAATCAGCAGAGAATAAAATGATGCAGGACAGGATGCAACAAAGAGAATTAAACAAAGCACAAGGCACACAATAGGAAGTTTGAAAGACATAAATGGCCAAAAGTTATTGTAAAATCTAACCTCGTAGCTGTCCCTGCAATAAAAACTTAAAAACTGTAAAGTATCTGCAGAGCTTGTTCTGTTTTTATGAAAATGGGTCTCTATGGCGATATGTACTTCCACCTACATTTATGTCCTGTAGTAACAAAACTTAAATACACCCCTGAAGAGATCTCCCTGGTACTGTATATGTGCTTCATAGTGTCTTCCATCAGGTTTATTGTAACAGACTTAGATTGGCAAAATGTATAAGTTGTGATTGAACAGGTTGTTTTCTAAAGTCAAAGTCACAAAGTTCAGATGAGGGCCGTTGACAGTCTAAAGGTTATGTGCATTCA
Organism: Heterobranchus longifilis; assembly: GCA_028570985.1. Lineage (NCBI taxonomy): Eukaryota > Metazoa > Chordata > Actinopteri > Siluriformes > Clariidae > Heterobranchus > Heterobranchus longifilis. The sequence continues at coordinate 1,579 of JAOVVB010235090.1, read as the reverse complement.
AAGAACTGTGCTGAAATAATTAGTGACTTATTTTCTGTTTGTGCAGGTTCAAAATTATGTTTGTATTATATCTTATCTTCAAAAAATGTCTACATCCTTTTTTTCTAAATTCTTTGTCAATACAAGAGTTCTATATTGACTTAGGTTTCAATACTCATAATGTCATGGGTGAAAATCAAACCAGGAGAGACAAACATCAGCTGTATGAGGAATATCGTGGGGTGTTATTGACAAGGTGTGCAGGGTATCTTAGCGCAGAAGGCTTATCATGTAATGATGCACACAGTTTTCAATAATGTGCATTTGCATCAGTGCATTCAGGCTGCTGAGTGAAGGCAACTGTGCTATTAGTCACAAGGTGCAAGCATGTGGTTGTTTAAGGGTTCAAAGGTTCAGACGTTCAAAGATGAAGTGTTCTCACGTTAAATGATTATAGTTGAAGTATATTTAGTTAATGTCCAGTCTGTGCTTTAATACATTAACTCCTCTGCAAATTAAATGTCATTTAATAGGCTATACCGTCTGTTACCCAGTGGCGGAAGAAGTAGTCTATGTATGTAAAAGTAGCATTGTCACTTTGCAAAAATACTCTGTTACAAGTAAAATACCTACATTCAAAATTTAAGTAAAAGTACAAAAGTCAGCAAAATGTACTAAAAGTAAAAGTACTTTTTCGGCAGACTGACCCCTCTCAGAGTTATATTATTATTATAGGCTACATATCATATTATTGGAATATCATTACTGATGTTTTAACACGTTAATGTTGAGGTGGAACACATTTTAACTGCTTTATACTGTTGGATAGTTGAATCTACAGCATTATATTTTATAAATCATACATTTTGTTTGTAAAATCTTATGTAATGTAACTAGTAACTCCAGCTGTCAAATAAATTTAGTGGAGTAAAAAGTACAATATTTACCACTAAAATGTAGTGGACTAGAATTCTAAAGTTGTATAAAATTGAAATACACAAGTTAAGTAAAAGTACCTCAAAATTGTACATAAGTACAGTACTTGAGTACATGTACTTAATTACTTTCCACTGCTCTTATCTTGGAAATAATATGACATGCATTATGAAGTGTTTAGTATATTATATGCATACAGTATACAAATACTGTATGCTGCAGTTTTGTGAATTTGTGGAGCAGCCATTCAATCCACGTCCTGCTCTCCAGCATTCTGCTCTGCAAAGGATTCCTTGAGATTACTTTTCTTCACCTTGACGACTTTCTACCTTCCCCTTTTAAAGGTGGAACAGACACATACAAAGAAGGTGACATTTCTTTGTTAAGATCTCTTTGAGCTTATTTGAATGACTGGTTATATTACCCTGCATTATTATGGTTTTAAATAGGGCATGAGCTCTATTGGGAACAATACTTGAAAGAGGAAGAAAAAGTTTAAAGACAGAGGAACGTCTCCCAGACTGACAGCCAGTGTTGAAGAAGAGGCAAGCAGCACTGTAAAAAAAAAAAAAACTGAAAAATGGGACAACAATCACAGATGTCATTATACTGCCAAATGTGTCTAAGGAAATGGGCATTCTTATCAGTCACTTTGCCAACAAAT
>JAOVVB010235014.1:0-23402 GCA_028570985.1 Heterobranchus longifilis | reverse complement strand
GCTGTGAATTTCTGCCTTGAAACTGCAGTCTGCCAACGACAGTCTCAAAAATCAAGATTCAGACAGACAGGTTTTATGACATCATATGTCTAAGGAACCAATCAAGTCACTTGTGGCGATGACGTCTTTTTGTAGGCCGACCTGGAAGTTAAGGTCGCCATGGGTTCCCTCGTCAAAAAAACGGATGGGATTTTTGCACTGCATTTTGGATCATTGCAGAAAATCGCTCTGTGGCAAACATAAGTTTATGATACTTACACGTTAGCAGGATAATCTCTCCATATGAACAACACTTTTATGATTTTAGAAGCGTGAATGCAATCACCAGAAGCAAAAAGCTAATGTTAGGCTATAAAGGAACTACACCAACGGTCACATTTGGCGGTCCACGTCACGGTGACGTTTAATGTCCTCGACAACTTCTGTAGGTAGGAGGGTTTTTTTTGTTTTTTTTTGTACTTTTATATGGGAAAACCATGTTAAACTAAATATACATACATATTTAAAATGTGTCTAGAGTGAGGACTTTAAGAGTAATTCTGTACAAACATGATTTCAGGTCATGTAAGATAAATCAGACCTATGTCAAACCAAACATTTCCACTTTGAAACTAAGCCTGTCCAGGCCCAGTTAATGTTTACCTGACAGCTTGAGCTGTCAGCTCAAAACCAGATGCAGGTGGAGGTGGTCAGGCAATGTAAACTTTTACACAAGCAGACAGTAGCAGTCACAGACTCTGTGCCGTTGGATTAGCAAGTAGCTTAAATTAATCTATCAGCAGCACAAGAGCAGCAAAAACACGGTGAGCCCTCCAGCTGGAATACCATAGTATTTTTTTAAGAATGTTGTCGGCCCTCAGAAAGCTTGCAGATAACCTTTTCTCACAAGCAGTCTATTACCTGATTAATATTCTTGTGGATGTGTGAAACATTAGCATGATAAACCCTGTGAAAGAGCCCTCTCTTCACATTAATGGTCAGCATGATTAAATTGCTGGATTTATTGTGATATTCCAGGGAATAGATTTTTCCTTATCACTTTCAAATAACTAGACTTTACAAGTACTAATAACTAATGGCTTTATGAATTGTTGCTCTTTAATTCATCATGGAGGGACATAGCAAAATACAGCCAACAACAATAAAATATTATAGTGATGATGAATATCTTTGAATTTATTTTATTATGATCTGAGGACTTTATTGTCCAGAGCTTTGATTTGTGTTTTTACAGGATGCACACGTTTTGTACATGTGCGTCATTACTGCTGAATATTGATTTGCTAAATAACTTATTAGCCGTTAATGGAGCCATCATTTACAAATTACCCAGTTTGCTTTTGGTCTAAAGTGATGTTGTGCATTTTTATGGTTTTGATAAGCAGACATGGTCTGTGGCATTTCTGTTTTGAAATATCAAGAAATTGGAAACTGCTGCCAATGTCTGAGCTGGTGATATTGGCTGGGTTTTTAACGTTTTTAGTGATAATATTGACCATTTATGCTTTTGATTATTAAAAATAGGAGAGGATGAGATCGATATGCATTCTATATTGTATATTGTGATACGTTTTCTGGAAAATCAATTGATAAACGGATGCATTGATGCAAAATTCCATTGTCTGCTCCTGCTCCTTGATTTGCAACATTGTGCAATGCCCAGAGATATTAAGAGGTAAAATGGTCTTCTGTAGATGCAAGGTAATTGTGCAAGTCTTATAATAATTCCAGTATGTCCAGCATGATACAAATGAACAAAGTAGGTTTTCTTTGGTCTTTGGGCTTACATTAGATTAAACATCATCAATGCTAAAACAATTATAAGGTAAAAAGCCTGGCCTTTGCTCTTATGTGCTTCATGATTTGAAATGACTGAAGGCAGACAATAATATGTTAAGCTGACTGTGTGACGGTGTCAGATCTGAATATAATATGCATGTATGGACATGCTGTGTATCAAATGATAGTACGTGCATGCCATCAATACGGGAAAATCTCTACTAACTCACATGTGGTAGGAAATCATTGCAGCTGCAATCCTTACATGCAGCAGAGAGCCAGCCACACCCCAATCACTGATGTCTAACAGGTATTTTGTCTTTGACAGCTCTGCTGTCAAGTTGGTCTGTGCCCAGACCTTTTACAAGCAATTCAGCAATTGTTTTTTATGCATTATGCATTATGGTAAAATGTGTTCCTGGACACACCTACTGTGGCGGGAACTACGCAGATTTGAGCACTTTGCCAAGTGTTTTTTGTCTGTTTGCTGCCAGATTTTGTTACAGCGAGAGCGTCACGACCGTAAAAGATGCAGCCACGGAACTTTACAGGCATGTAGTTGAGGTCAAATTGAAGGCCGAGTTTGAAGATGGGTTTTGTTGGAGTAAGGGCGCTGGGGGGCAGGAAGTAGGGAAGGGGCTTTGGCCCCCCCCACTTTATGCCTCGTCTGCCTTGGCCCGATTTGGCGGCGCAGCTGGTGTGATCCCATCGCAAGATGTTCTCTAGGTATCGTTAAGTTAGAATTGGTTGGGGATAAAATGTGGGAAAAAAAAAAAAAAGTTACTGAATCAAAAACCTATGTGCTCGAGAATCCATTCTTAACAAAGAGTCACACGCAGGTGTTGATAATCTATAAGTGAGGATCTGACAGATAACATGACATGATTTAATTTTCATTTACAAGATGACAAACTACAGTAGCAACAGTGAAACAGGAAAGAAGTAAAACTGAAGAAGGAACGAGAGTTTTTCAGATATCCTTTTTCGCAGGGGATGATTTTATGTTCAGCAGCTGTCCGGTGTCTGAAGGTCGCTCTGCATCGAAAAGACTGGTAGTAACTTTTAAAAACTGCAGTATGCTAGTGCTGTTTGTCCCAGGAAACCGAGTGAGTACAGTTAAATTAAATATACAAAAGGACATTATATCCCACAACAAGGTGAGGTGTGAGGTTCAGCCGTGGCAGCAGGGGCTTTTCCTCCATTAAACTTTAAAATGAAACCTACACTCTCTCAATTAAAACACTGCTATCCTTAGATTGCGTTTCCTCTTCGGAAGGTTTTGTGCAATATATGATAATAATAATAATAATAATAATAAAGTAATTTATTGTCAGACTAATAGTCTCCATCCCTTTTACAGCCTGTTTACTTCCAGAGTTTAGTCATGAACTTGAACTTGTGTACTGACTTGTGTCATGAGTTCAGGTTGCTGGTTAAAGGCTTTAAATACCCCTCAGGCACGAGTGTAACTAGACTCTGTTGTTTTTTAGCTGTTAACTTTGCAAGGTGTGGTTTAACCTCAATACATTAAAAGAATGCAGGCTGATATATGTGGTTTCATTTACACAGAGGGAAGACATTCATATATATATATGTGTATATATGTGTGTGTGTGTGTGTGTGTGCATGTGCATGTGTGTGTGTGCATGTGTTAAAGCTGCAATGCACCTAAAATGACATATTTGTTCAGTTAAGTTTCCAAATAGACATTTTCACAGCAGGTTAAATTGAATTATCATTTGTTTTATGTTGCTTGTACAGAAAATTTGGCTTTTCTTGTTTAATGATGCGCACCTCAAGACAAAAGTTTGACATTTTGTTACTGTATCAGTGCAATCTGTCTAAGTTTGGCAGTAAGCGAGGACAGCACTGCAGTAAATGCACAAGTTATGTTTCTGATTAAGCATTAGTGTTTCCCTCAGCAATAGCAAATGTTTTTCTTGCTGATCATGAAAAGAATGTCATGATCAATTTGGGAAACATTAAAATCTTAATGGCCCAATTAAAGCATGAATTTTCGGTAACAATTTAGAATTTTAGCCGTCGGCAGTTCAGCGTGCTTGAGTGCAAAGTTTTTCCCCTGCTGCTTTTCCTGCTTTCTTTTCTAATGGGTTTGTGTGGACGGGAGGAAAGGAGGAGATGTTGGTTTGTTTACATTAATTAAAACTCTAATGGAAAGGTGTGTTTCAACTGAATTGGTGTTGTGCAAGTCATTCCTACTTTCTTTGAACTATAGCCTGAAGGTGATAGCATGTGCATCAGAGGGGGGTGAGATTATAGAGGCCCAGTCTTAATGATTAGAACTAAACATTTTCCATTGATCTGCCAACCAAAAACAAAATGTTTCCCCCCCCCAACAACATGTTTAGGCAACTAAAGTAAAGATTAGAGAAATATTTGGGGGTATGGCAACTATAGAATAATTAAAATATGGTTAAGGTTAGTCAATATAAAAGACCGAAAACTAGATTATGCTCCCATGAAACATAAATTTAATACCACCACACTGTGACGTTTCTGAAGAAGGGCTTGTTGCTCGAAACGTCACTGTGGTGGTAGTCTTGCGTGTAGATTGATAGCTCGGAGGTTGTGGTTTGTAACACAGACAGACTTCCTGTGTGGAAAAGAAGTAAGGCTTTATCCCAGCACTGTTTGGTAAATCCCCCAGACTAACTGTGACGTTAATACATGCATGTTTCATGGGAGCATAATCTAGTGTGGGGACTCTTGTGTCTTTTTCATGCTCTTCTGTCCAGCACCTACTTTTGTAAACTTTTTCATAGTCAATATAAAACACTTTAAAATGTTTCAAATTAAAGACTGTGTCCACAGTTCAAGACTGCCGACTTGAATTAGGAGGCGGGATGTGAAACTGGGCCTCCTGTGTTCAAGTCAAACACTTTGTATGCCCATCCACACCACTTCCTGCATTAGAACTAAATGCTGTCAGTCAAAAGTAAATCACTGTTGCAAACTAGTTGAATGAGAAGGAGTCTCTTGCGCATCAGCCTCTCCTCTGACGGAGGTCGGTGCTCACAGTATAGGACACTAAATGAGAAAAAGTTTCTATGGGCCACTTCACAGGGACTGCACCCAAAGAAAAACACTGGAGCACACGAATCACTTTGCACATTTATTGAAAAGGTGCAAACGACATGCAAGTTAGTTGTTTATTATGAACATGATCTATTGAAGAAATCAATGCTTGCTTTGATTTGATTTTGATTTGATTAGGATCCCCATTAGCTGATGCAGAAAACAACAGCTACTCTTCCTGGGGTCTACACATAAACACAACAAAATAAGACATTTAAAGACAAACCACCAAGTGGTATGAAATCTGAACAGAATCGTTTTAGTGCCAGGTAGTTTTCACATACAAGAAATTTGACTGGATATTCAAGACTTATTACTAAACATAATGCACTCTTAGTCATATGAAATCATACATGAAAACATACATAGTACAATAATACATATACATTACATAATACAGTATATATTAATATGCACTACCTTCACAAGCAGTAAAAGCCTTTCAGGAATGTCTCCTTACATTGTGCCCTCTGTTTGATTTCTGTAGATCCATAGTCATCTGATCCATTTGATTTAGGTGTGTGTAAACGGAGGTCCTCTCAGTCTCCGTTACTTGTGGTCAAAGTTTTCCTTAATGGCGAAATATATGTACACAATTAAAGCATGTTAAGCATTGTTGCACAGTAACGTATTGGCACATGAGTAAGGATGAGACAGACATGGTTATGGCTAAAATCCTTTATTGACGGGGGTGTTAGACACTCAGTTATACATCAAGTATTCATCCAATTGTTTGTTGCAGGTGGTGGTGGAATTGGCCGCACCACCTGCGGAAGATAATTACGTTGATTAGCAGAGCACGAGACGTCTGTTACCGTCGCTAAAAGTACATGGAATAAACATCCTAGATTAATTATATTCTGTAGTTTACCACATGTAAGCGTTAACATAGTTAGAAGTATATTTACCAAATTGTGATGTATTAAAGACACTTACCTGTGTTCTCCTGTCTCCAGCTCCCAGGGTGCGCGAATAAAAGAGTCCCTGGGGAAACAAGCGCCTCTTTATCGTTCCGGGTGGGTTCTACCAGATAGCACTGTGCAGGGGGTGGGTGAGATAAGTCCGGTGGATATTTCTTAACTTTATTGCACTATTGGGATAAATTAACTATAACAGGCGTTAATATGTCTAATGTTAATATTTTTGCTGTTTTATATGTGTATATTTGGCTGTATTTAAGGGGAGTACTGTATAAGGGGATACATTTAAAGGAACCTCTTCTTGGTACCACCCGAAGGTGAAGGGTATAAAACGCTGCCAGTTTCATCAGGGGTGGTGGATGCTGGTCGATGCTGGCTGCGGCAGCCTGGTGTTCCAACGGCTGCTGTGATTTTTGTTTTTGCTTATGCTGATTCGTTTTTTTTTTGCAGCTGTAAATATGTAAATAAATGCCCACCTCTGGGTGCTTAACCTGCCTTCTGCCTCTGCCTCCTCACTTGCTGGCAGCTCACAAGGTCAGTCTAACAGTGTGTAACAGAGAAAATGTGAATCAACACAATGCGCTTGAATTACAGAGTAATGAAGCAACCAAAAATAAATTGTAGCTAAATAATATGAGCAGTTAAATGAAGTGTGGAGAGTAGAGAGTTTGTGAAAAGGGGGAGTACATCAGAAAACAGTGATTGTATCTGTTGAATCAACAGGAACAGGAACATATGTGCACACCACTGTGAACAGCAGGGCCTGGCTTTAAAGCATAAAGCAACATTTAGATTTTACTTGATTTAGTGAAGCTTAAGTGACATGCTTTTAGCTTAACAGTTGGTCACTTTTGGTGGATTGTATGATTTGTGAGAGGCGTTCTTCACAGTTTTCAAATCCTACACACAAGGATTTAAAATCCGATTAAACCTCCTGATATGAGAGCAGGAATTTCAGTGATGATTCAAACCAAAGATGAAGTTCCTGCTAAACCGTGATATTAAACATGTTTTTGCCATTACGACAATCTAGTGACAAAATGTTTATTCTTTGACACGCACACAACCATTCCCGCTCACATTCACATATTTACATTGGCTGCATAAAGTTGTATGTTCATGTGCTATGGGAGTAGAGAAAAAATATTGAAAACTAAGATTAAAAAAAAAAAATCCTATAATTAAATACCTCCATTTCAGTATTATAATATCATAATTTTCCATTACAAAAGAGAATACAACTCTGTCAGCTCAGGCTAGTTTGAAGTGCAGGATGCAGTTTTTTGTTAGACCTCATCATTCTTAACTAAGTATTGCTCCCCTGACAGTGGGTCTCATTTTGATTTGAAATGATGGAAAATGCAATAATGGTAGTTTCCCCTGAGGCTTCTTGTGTACATTACGCAGACAAACCCACAAAAACACTGACGACTGCCTTGAGTACACATTACATTACCCACCAACTGTAATAATAACCTGGATATAATTGATATATAATGTAAAATATTTCCAGACCACAAAACCATGAACTAATTTAATCAGGGCTAAAGGAAAGTTTAGTTTTCCTACTGGATGGAAGCACTACCGTCAGGAGTAAAACAATTACTCCTTGTTATGTTTGAGACAGTTACATTTGGTGACTGAGATGATGTATGTTCTGTTAACCACATAAAGACTACATGAAGACTAATGCAGACCATTTATTAATATCTGTAATTGAATACAGCCGTATGTCGTTTCCTTGCAGCTGGCCATGGCTCCAGTGTGAGTTGTTAGTTTGGTTTATAACAGAGGTGTCTGCTCCATGTTGCTTAAGCTTGCTGTATACAGAGGATGTGAAGGAGGTGGCTGTTTTATCAAAAGAGGTTTCTGCCTCAGACATTTTTCTAGGTCAGGGGAGCTCCTCCTGTGCAAAAACACTGCTTTAGTGATGAAGTACCCAGGTAGCTGGAGATTGCTAATGCACTTTACATTGTATTAATCGGCAACCAGCAAAACACAGTCCTTATAGTAAAAAGGACGTTACGTTAACATGAATTTATGCAACACACTTACAGGATGCTGTAACCAGTTATGTCTGTTTTCACAGGATTTGGTGTTTCTTTGGGGGACTCGAGGAGGCGGTGGGCAGCTGGTCCTCGGTAGGTTTTTCCAAAAGAGTGTTCAGGCGAGGTCAGCTCGGATGGGACATATAAGACTTCAGAAAGGGCCTGGTTGGGAAAAGGAGTGAGTATGGACAACCTTTCTGACTTCGGGGGCCCCTGTCCGTCCACCTGCAGGGAATGGGAGTGAGTATCAAAACTTCACTTTGTGATCTTTATTGTATTTCTGCTTTATATGTACATTGTGACATTCTATATTGTGCAAATAGTTCTTCAACATTTGAATTATTCCTAATAAAGATGTTACATTAGTACATATAAAGGGGGAAAGTTGTCTGTGTGTAAATGTTGTCAAGCATGCATTGGAGACGGTGTTTACTGTGCAACACTGTGCAACACTGTGCACAGGGTAGCTTCAGTTTTATGGAATAAGTTGGGATTTCTTTATGGATTGTAAGCATTAATGGATAAATGGTTAATTATTGATTCATCATTAAAAGGGTAAAATACAAATGCATGTATTTCCTTTGTGAAAATTTAATTTAAACAATGAATCTTGGCTATTTTTGATGCATAAAGAAAACAAATGTTTTCATTTAATTCTATCATCCTGAGCAGTGCCTCTGGCTTCTTTTGGCCAGCTGATAACGTAGACAAGATGTTAAAAAAAAGTTAAGTAATACAGTTTTGTAATTTTCTCCTTTAAAAGACCTCCTTTATTTCTCTTCCTAATATTTCAATGGTTGGCATATTGGATGGATGAGAATGTGGGTTGACTATGGATTACAGAATAAAACTGATAGAAGACAAGTGTAAAGGTGACAGTGATTTCTAAGGACTCAACAGACTTTTCCAGTCTTTTTAATTGTTGGTGTAACACTACAAGGCACAAGGGAAAATGTTAAATAAGCACAAGTTGTAAAGTCACATTCTTAGAATCAAATTAGTAAAATTTAGGCTCTGAACAATTGAAGAAATCTGTGTCATGCACATTGCATAACTCCCCAGCTATATTTTGCAGTGCCATCTGCAAAGCAGAGAACATTTCTCACAGATGTGATCAGAATACTGACATCTGTAAAGGGTAATGAAGCAAGAATTCCACACTAACTCCAAAGAGAGTCTGCAAGATCAACCTAAAAGAGAAAATGTGGAGCATGGTGGAAGTATGGTTAAAAGAAAATATACAGAGAAGTGGCACTCCGCAGATAATGGCTTGAGGAGAGATTGCAGCGCCATTGTATCTTGTGCAGTTTTATAGCCAGTTGAAAAATATTTTGGCTGGTACATTTTTTCAGTTTACCAGCTATTGGCAGTAAATTCTGGACCCTGAGTACTGTCTTATTGCAATAAATAAATATTAATAAATAAAAATAGCCATCTTATTGCAACCTGTAAATGTAATCTGTACATATTTAGTCTTTTTTTCATCCATTATTGCCTGTTAGCATGCCAGGCTAATGCTACACTTCTTCTCTACTTGTAACACATGACGTGCATGGATGCAGACAACTGGCACAGTTATATAGAGAGACATTTCTTAATAGATTAAATTGGAAAATAACCAAACCCAACCCAAGCCTGAGGCTTTACTAAACAAAAAAGATGGCGTGCCGTGGTTTGGCGACACGGTCCTGCTCTGGACGCTCCTTGTTGAGTGTATTATGTGAACTGATTATATGATTTGTTGTTGTTGTTAGGCCTGTCACAATAATTACGTTATCGACTTATCGAGGTCAGCAAAAATGATCAAGGTCATGTGCATATGTTGCGCAATATTGCCTGTTGTGTTTACATGTGTGTTTGTTTACATGAGAATGTCACCGACATTTTACACAACACGATGCCAGAATAAATAGCGGCTTTTTCCCGCAAAAATTAGAGAGGAGAGCCCATTACCGTGAACGAGCTGGTGTGCCGACTGTGTTCAAAAACAGAAACTTTGTGTTGTTGAGCTGTGTGTTTCTGTGGACACTCCTTGTGTGTATTATGTGAACTGATTATATGATTTGTTGTTGATGAGCAGTGTGTTTTTGTGGACACTCTTTGTGATTACATGTTGAGCGCATGCACCAAAACAAATTACAAATCAACTGCGGTTCAATAAATGATTTGAATCTGGAACAGCCAACACAGTGTCAGGTTTGGTGACATTTAACTAACGTGCTAGTGGCCGTAATCAGGTTAAAGTCTTATTTGTATGAGGCTGTTTACATATACCTCAATGCTTTATGACTTTATGATTATGTCTATTGCCATTGATGAACTTGTTACAGTATGCTAAAGTCCAAACGTGCCGTCCTGGCCGCAGATGGTGAATGTCTACCTGCAGTAATGTGTTAAAAAACGATAACACCGGCCGCTGGCTGAGTCCGCCCTCGGCTCTTTGACAGCGCAGAAGGTGTCGTATATATAAAATGTGATTCCACGTGTTAAACTTGCTGCCATATTTCTTGTTATTATCAAACTGTTAGCCTGAGTGTGCGCAGACAGCATAAACCCAAAATAGGACATTTACATGTCACAGCAACCCGGGAGAAAAACAAGGCACTTCAGTTTGGTTATACCAACAAAATCATGGCGTTAATTGTGGAAAGTGCATATAGATGCAGCCAGTGTGATCACAGGTTGTCTCTGTTAACTTCCTGAATTTGTGTGACTCGCAGAAGACATTTTGCCATGTCCAAAGCACCGGGGGTAAATGACAATCGAATTAATGATAGATGAATTCCATTTAGCTGATTTAGTTTCACGGTCCTGGTGTTGTGTATTTTGGCTCACTGTCACGGTTTACTGGGACAAACTGTGTGCTGTGAAAAGGCCTTTTGTAAAAGGGTCAACAATGTATCATGACAACATTTAAATATGCTGTTATCTGATGACACTGTTAGAATAATCAAAGGAACTACATTTACCCTGTACCCCTCTGTTTCCCATCACCAACAGCTGCGTGGACGATTTAATGGATGAAGATGAGAAAGACAGGGCAAAAAGGTACTGAGGATAACTGAACTACACTGTGTTATATGTATATGTATAGAGGATGGAAGTTTTAACTCGTTTAGTTGCAACTATACTAAATTATTTTGTAGTTCCTCTCCATTTGGTGGTAGTTAATCGATTTTAAAGGAATATTTCGCCCTTGTATATCAATTACTCACCCTGTTACCTTGAATTTGTGAAGAAAACGTTTTTGCCTCCACCGTGAATGAAGAATCCAAAAACTGAGAAAATTCTTGATGAATTGAAGTAATAGGGTGCTACTCCAAAAATGCATATATTTGGGAAGTACTGAGCACACGACTGGATAAATGACACTTGGATTACAGTGAACGAGTTGTGTGAGAGTTTGTAAACATGAACACACATGATCGAACAGACATGGAGCAACATTAGAATTCATTTGGAGTCGTGGTTTTGTTTTTTTATTCTCTTTTTGTCTCCACCAACTCCTGAGGAAAATATCAGATAGCTTGGTAACTTTCTGCTGTTTCGTTTGGACCGTTAATCCGAAACAGGGAGCTAAAAGAGTCTAAACGGCTCTGGAACTGCAGAGTTGGTTAATAATTCTCTGTGGGTTCATCACAACCACTTTCACACTCCCGGTCACTTGATTCAATACAAAAATATTGATTGTGGCTTTAACCAAGCTGATAGAAACAAATGAGGAAGAAAACAAGACGAAAACTATACGGGAGCGCAGACCTCCTATCTCACTGTCATAATCACTCATTTAAATTTTCTTGTATTTGTTTATTCCTGTCAGACCTAAACAGCTGATAAGAAGAGTATGATTGGTAAAATACTAGTTACAAATGAAAGCATGGTCTGACTGCAAAGTAAAGCAGTGAAAATATAAAAAAAAAGATATATATAAAACTTGATATGTATATTTTCTTATGCGGACATTTTTAGGTGGCTAAAATGAGTTTTTCTGATCTCCCTGTACAACAAGCAGTAAACAGGAAAGCGCCGTGCACAGACTTCCTTCTGAAGGCTGGTGTCTAATGAAGTTAGCACATTGATTATACATTAACTACCTCATAGAACGCCACTTCAAAACCTCCAAACTATCACTTTAATGCAGTGCGAATTCAGGAAATCAGGAGCTCATTTTTCAGATTATTCTGACACCACATGAACGCAGCACAAATGCCATATCTCGCACTGTAAGTGAAAGTGAAAATTATTTGTGTATGCGTCCCGTGATTTGGATCTGCTCCAAAATTGAATGGATTCTTCCCATGCTACACTCTTCTACACTCTCGAACGTCCTTGGCGGAGCAAGTAGGCTGTACAGTGTAAATTGGACCGCTGTATTCTGTATTATATCACCGTGCTGCTGTTACCTCTCTCTCGTTCTGTCCTTGTTATTATGTCTATTGTCAACTGTTTTTATTCTTCTATCTGTCTGCAACTGAGCGTGTCCCGGCAGTCTTGGCATGCTTTTGTTTGGAAAAGCGATGAACACTCAGAATACAGAATAAATAATTGTTTTCTCGTGTTGCCTGCTGTAGGGCATCTCGTAACAAATCGGAAAAGAAAAGAAGAGACCAATTCAATGTGCTCATCAAGGAGCTATGCACCATGCTGCAGGGTCAAGGCCATCCGCGCAAGATGGACAAGTCCACCATACTGCAGAGGACTATTGACTTCCTGCAGAAACAGAAAGGTAGGGACATGTAACGTAGTCTATACGCAGCATGTATTCTGAGTTTGAGAAATGTTGACTGACTGTATTAGTATTGTTTCTACTTTTAGACACGCCTTTTATACATTCCCCCCTTTATTTCCTCTCAGGCGGTTTCTTACACTTAATAATCCTGGTCCCTGTCTTTTTCAGACATCACTGCACAGAACGAAACCTGCGACGTGAGACAGGACTGGAAGCCTTCGTTCCTCAGTAATGAGGAGTTCACTCAGCTAATGCTGGAGGTAAAGCTCAGGAGGATGTGTTTGTGGAAGTCGATTAAGCCCTGACATTGATTAATATTGTTAATAAAAAAAAAAAAGGAAACACTCTCCCTAAAATGCCCATGGAGAGCTGGGGAAGATGACACCGTGATAATTAAATTTTCATCTGAATTATAGTTTCACTGTTGTTAAAGTTCACACCTTTTTCCATGTGGTTATCTCAAAGCAGTGTTGGAAATGTAGGACGTGTGGCAGCAGAGCGCAAACAAAAAGATTTTCTGACGGATGACGATGATATGCGACAACGTAAGCGTATTTACACCGTCACCCCATATAACCTCATTGTCATTTTCTCGCTCTTCTGACAGGCCCTCGATGGTTTCTTGGTAGCATTAACTACAGATGGCAACATCATATACGTATCTGACAGTGTGTCTTCACTCATTGGCCATTTACCGGTAAGTGAGGAAGCTGAAAGAAATTACTTTTATTGTCATTTTGTATTTATTTGAGTATTTATAAAGTACAAATGCTGCTTGATTAGAAACACCAATCAACAAATCTTCTATATATATATATATATATATATATATACATATGAATTGTAAAAAAAACAAAACAACAGACTTTCAGTTATGAAAATGTATATTTGTTTGTGAAAAAAAAGCAGCACTACCACGGCTGTTAGCCTTGCGTGTAGAATGCACTGCATGATAGTCACACAGTGTATCACATGCATTAGTAAGCTATAAACATTACACATTACAGCGCAGCTTGCTCGGAGCGCTTGATGTCCGTTCTATATACTGTAAATCTTCAGTTAATAGCCCGGCTCAGTTCTCAATATAGCACCAACCTCAGAGAAAGGCAGAGGTCTGCCGTGTTTAAATTAAGTTTTACAGCACAGGACATTATTTTATCTGTTTATTTTGTAATGTGTAGATATGTAGATATTTTAAAAGACATGTTTATGTTGGAATAAATATACGTATACAAGTAGTTATGTCTCTCGTTGTATTGGTTTGCCCTCTTATGGACATAAAGTAGATGGACATAAAAACAGATATTCTAATAGTTCAAACCAAATGTTGTTTTTTGGAAGGAATAATCGAACGTCATTTTAGACCTATTTTAACAGCCTTAAATTACATGTTTACAGATATTAATTAGCCAATATTTGACTTGTACTGATAAAATGAAATCTGCAATTCACCTGATCTGATCCGGGACATGTTTGCCTCGATTCCTTTTTCATTTTTGTTCCCAAAAACACATTTACAACATATGTTATGGTAATGAATGAAAATAAATGACATCATGGTTATAAAACTGCCATAGGCTGTTGTGCCATAGGCTGGAGTGTGTCTGAGATTAAAACGCTTAAAAGTCAGAAATCGAGATATCCTCCGCTGTGTAGTGATTATACATTGTTGCATATGGCATACGCCCCCCCAAAAACATGACCATCACGCATCTATTCTTTTGCACCAGTCAGATATGGTGGACCAAAATATCTTGAATTTCCTCCCGGAGCGGGAACACGGGGAGGTGTATAAGCTGCTATCATCCCACATGCTGATGACTGACCCCATTGCTGCTGACTTCCTTGACAGTGAGTATATCCTACCGGGCGTCTGGTTGTCTCCCAGTCAGATCAGGAGGTCAAAAGTTCAGTATGTGAGAGAAATACTGCGTACATATATAATAGTCCACGCTTCATTTGAGGCTCAAAGTTCTGTGTATTAAAACCTTTGTCCTTAATACAAACAACACAACACTTGACTCTGTTTCAGAACATCTCAACAAACAACTCACACTGATAACGTGACTTAAAACTCTTTAAATATAGAGTAGGTTGCTGAATTGGGGTCTAAAGTTTATTGGATTGCTGATCTATGATTAGCCTTTTCGCTAATAATAGGAGCTAGCTTAGTATCATAGTTAAGACTTTAAATCAGTGTTATGTTAGCACAGTAATCCAAAGCAATGTAGTATCTGGGGCTCAAGACACTGACCTTAATCCTGTGTTACTATTGGGCCTTTCTGAGTAAGAGAGATGGTGAGAAGCTCGTGTCTCGGTCTATACTTAGAAGCCTAAATAGCAAACTGTCACAGAGCCATGTCTGGAGCCATCATCATGTCTTTGGCACATTTCAAAAGAGACATCCATCTTTTGTCTTTCTTGCATAAAAAGGATTATCTGGGTTTTAAGCTAAATTACTGCTTTACTGTGAAAATTATGCTTGACGTTACACAAAATGTGGATTTTCAAATTCTTTTTATCCGCTGGCTGATTTCACATAAAAGGTGCCCAAACTACCTCGGCCTGTCCACTCAAAACCTTGAGATTTTTGAGCTCCTGCAGAATAATCAAATTATGCACGTCCATCATAAATTTGCAGGAAATTCGAAAGTCTTGTCGAGGTCGCAGTGTTTCATTAGTACGTTTCAGAGAGTCCTTGGAAAGCGACTGAAGCCTAAAGTACATTTGTTACGCTCTCAAACCATGAATCTGCTTCTTTGACTCTCCCAGTGCAAATGTATTAAAGCTGGGGGAGGCAGTTTTCTGGAAAGGGCAAAAATAACACCAGAATTTGAAAATAAATCCTCCTGCAGCTCTCCCCTCTCTGTCCTAAGTAAGCCCCTCCCTTCATTAGTCATTAATTTCACTCATCCCAATCGTGATTTTGATCCCGATGCTGTTTTATAGTGGCAATTCTTTGCAAACCTGTGGGCCTGTAAAGCTCTTTGAGATGACATGCTGTGATTCTTGAATTAGCTGCAGCCCTGAGCCTTTGGCTACTGTTAGCAGAAGGTTAAACTATTAGCAACATTTTCTCTCCATCTCTGAAACGCTTGGATGATATTGACACGTGTTTTATTGTGTTTATCGTCAGACTCTTTTAGACAGTCCCTCTTCCTTTTTTGGGATGCTTTGCAGTGCAGGCAATTATTGTCAATGCTGAAATAGCAACTCTTTCTGCCATTAAAACAGGCTTTCACCTTCTGCAGGGACGTGCACGCATCTGCATTTGTAGAACAGCCAATAGGAACGTCTTCTTTTTTAAATGACCTGTGATTGGCCAAAGCTAGGTTTTCTAAAGCCTGAAAACAGAGTCAAGAGGAGGCGCAGAAGTCTAGTTTTCTCTCAGACTACTTGAATTTCAATATGCTGAAAAGTTATTGTGGGATTTTGGCCTGTTTTAATACTTAGTAGCAACCATTATTGTCAGATCTATTGAAGTATGATGAATACAAGGTTTCATATGAATTTGACTCTTTTCTGTATAGAAATGACACTTTAGATCTTTCTTTCCACAATGCAGATCTCTTACTTACGCTGCTGTATCATAAATAGGCTTTTAACCTTGAAAATCAAATCTGCTATTTTTCAGGTGACGCACATATTGAATTTTGCTGTCATCTAGCCAGAGGTAACATTGACCCAAAGGAGCCGCCTGTATACGAGTATGTCAAGTTTGTTGGAGATTTCAAGTTTCATAACAATGGTAAGGATTTTTATTTTCTCCTTGTTTTTAAAGGAACTGTGTGTAACTTTAGTGCAGTTACGGTCCATAGATCCTCTTGATTTGCATTAATTTAACAAACTGAATGAAAAAAAAAAACATATATCAAAGAAAGATATTTTTGATGGGATAAAATTAAGATATATGTCATAACCAACTGTGTGCCCCCATGTATCTTGTCTTCTGTCATACAGTGCCTACATCTTCTTGTAACGGGCTCGATTTGACGTTACCAAGAAGCCTGCAGTCATCGCTGGAGGAGCAGGTCTGCCTCATTGCTACTGTACGATTAGTCACTCCACAGTTTCTCAAGGTAAGACCAGCTCGGATCTTAAAACTTGTGCCCGTCTGTCTCAGTTTGTCATGGGTCCCATGGGTCCTTGAAATCCTTGAATGTTTGTGAATTTTAGGGGGAAAAAAACCTCGAAAAAGTTTTGAAAATAGACATAAATAGACACGGGTCATTGAAAGTGATTGAATTTATATATTATGTGCAAGAAAAAAAAATTGAAGTTCTTTCCGCTGCCTGCATGTGTGTATCCTGCAGCAGCCTGGTCTCCTAAAAAATTACATTCCCATACAATAAAACAGCATTTTACCATATTACAAAATTGTAACAAACATACTAAGTATATTTTGTTATGAAACAAGCTGACTTATTCTAACTCAAACCATGCTCTTTTCCGAAACACGTAGTTTTGTATCAATTCACAACATTAAAACTGTGACCGTAATCTGGGAGTAAAAATGTTTTCCTCACAACAAGCAGTTTAGTTTTATGGGAATGTAATTTTGCAGGACACGAGGTTGCCTGAAGTTGCGTCATTATTTCAGGCACTAACCTGCTAGTTGTCTTCATAAAAATTCTCAGAGTTGTAACCGTAATTAACCTCGATCCGTGCCGTGTTAAGTCCTTGAATTAGAGGAAATTGGGCCTAGAAAGTCCTTGAAAAGTCCTTGAATTTGATATTTAAGGAGGTGTGGGAACCCTGGTTTGTGTTGCATGTGTGTGCCGTCATTACTCTCAAAGGAATAAAACAGGTGGTACTGAACAATGATGGTGATGGTGATGATGATGATAATCGTAATGAGCTATGGTCTTTGGCATGAGGGGGGTTTTGTTTGAAGGATCACACATTTTGGTCCATGCAAACTCTCATGCGCTCTCTGGAGGT
Organism: Heterobranchus longifilis; assembly: GCA_028570985.1. Taxonomy (NCBI): domain Eukaryota; kingdom Metazoa; phylum Chordata; class Actinopteri; order Siluriformes; family Clariidae; genus Heterobranchus; species Heterobranchus longifilis. The sequence goes on along the minus strand of JAOVVB010235014.1, from coordinate 5,889 downwards.
TTTCTTGTTGCACACTGTGTACCTTCCAACTGATTACATCATGAGGATACATCGGATCCCAAAGGCTCTCACATCTGGACACTTGGAAAGTTATTAAAGTAAATTAAAGTCCTGTAACCTTTCTGAGATCAACTCAGATCACAGTAACAGTTTAATACTTACCTCTACTCTTTACAAACTCAAAAGTCAAAGGAAGTCCAAAAACTGAAGGGTCTTTTCATTATGATTTTTTTTTTTTTTACCCATGCCTTTTTTTTTCTGCTTTAAAACCAGATCTACTGGACAGACTTCAACTCTCCCCCTCTACTTATTCCAAAATGTAAAAGACACTGATTACACTGATTTGCCAGATGGTGACTGTAACAGTAAAGTCTGGACCATATGACACATGGAATATTTTTTCCCTTACATTCTCAGACACGAGACAAATCCACTGGTTTTAATCTGCACTTTTTGAGCTCGATACTGAACATACTTCTCAGACTACTTTCAGTTGTCACAATCGTTTGTTAATAAAATACATAAATGTTTGAGGTTACCAGTTCGACCGTGACGCAAACAAATATGATTACATGTGAACAAAAGTGTCACATCAATTGCGCTATTGGCAAATGCTTGAGGCTAGAGCAGCAAAACATAACATACTGTACACTTTGAGATATGTTTCATATTAAAAGCATTATGCAAAGCTAGCAATAATAATTTGATTTATCCTACATAGAATGATTAAATCTCCACATTATCATATTTAAGCTGCCTACATTGTACTTGTGAAAACTGTATCAGTTTAGCTGTTATGTTTGAACAAAGTTGATGAAAACAAAACAAGATATGAGGCACAACTTCTACCTGCTTCGTGTTAGAGTAGCTGAATTTCATGGATAAGAAAACTGGTCATTCCTTTCTTTACTGTCAAATCCCGAGAGTGACTTTCTCCCTCTTTTCTCTCTCTCCTTTTTGTTTAGGATTTGTGTAATGTGGAAGATCCTTGTGATGAATTCACATCCAGACACAGCCTTGAATGGAAGTTCCTGTTTTTAGATCACAGGTAAAAGATTTCTATGATTCTATCAATCGGCAGTGTAGCTTTTTAGCAAGTGTCTTTCTTCCATATTTATCATCTTCTTTTTTTTTGTTTTGTTTCAGAGCTTCACCAATCATAGGCTATTTACCCTTTGAGGTTCTTGGAACTTCTGGCTATGATTACTATCATGTGGATGACTTGGAGCTTATAGCTCAGTGTCATAAGCAGCGTGAGTAACTCTGTTGCTTCTCTCTTTATCAACCACCAGATCCACGAATCCATCTCTGACATTTTTTTTTTTTCTCTCCTCAGTAATGCAGTTTGGAAAGGGTAAATCCTGCTACTATCGATTCCTGACCAAAGGTCAGCAGTGGATTTGGTTGCAGACTCACTACTACATCACTTACCACCAGTGGAACTCCAAACCTGAGTTCATCGTCTGTACTCACACTGTCGTCAGGTAAGCCCGACGTATTCAGATTCTTGATTCACCTGATATTTTATCACTCGAGTCACGTGATTGCCTCCCATTGTTGTTGCTATACAGGCGACGCCATGTTTTCTTGTTTTGTTTAAAACCCTGACGAAGACCTACGGCGGTCGAAACATGTTGGCTCTTTTAATGATTTAGCCACTATAATAAAGGCTTTTAAATATTTCCTTCCTCATGGTCATTTTAGAGTGCCTGGATTGCCTTCCCGTTTATTCAGATTCTTTACTAAAGTAAAAGTACAAATAGCACGGTATAGAAATTAGGGCTGCACGATTCTGGTCAAAAATGAGAATCACATTTTTTTCCACTCAAAACTGAGATCACGATTTTCTCCCACAATTCTTAGGGACACCAATTTTTAAAGAAAAAAAATGTTTATTGCAGTCCATATTGTCTTAATATAGGCAGTACAAGCAAGATGATCATCACAAGTTAAATTGAATTAACTTAAATTGTTAAATGAGATATTATACACTTGTCACACACACTCTTTCTCTGTGTTGTATTTCAGTTATGCTGAAGTGCGAGCTGAAAGGAGGAGAGCGTTTGGCTTTGAAGAGCTGTCCCCACCTGAGATAGCTCCGTCTTCAGTGAAGGTAAGAGAAATGTGCCCTGTGTGACATTTACAAGGTCCCGTCTTTTACTGCAGATTCAGATCTGGCCCTCGGTGTTGAACGTCACTTTTGTGTTCCAGGCTCAGGAGCTGTACTTGGACATCTGCTCCACACTGGACCCTCCTCCGCGGGACCGAGACAGCGGTGCACGTTCTGTATCCTCCCACAGCTCCCGGAAGTCCTCCCACACAGCGATGTCAGACTCTGCATGTGAGTCATCCTCTGCTCCCTAAAGTACTAACTCACTCAACAGCAGGTCAATATGTACAGAAATCCTGCTTCTATATGAAGGAACTGTTGTGTTGTTTAAATTTAGCAGAAAAAATTATAGATGGTGAGACTTTCCAAGGCAGCAAATAATGTGACTCACTGCAGCATCACTGATAACACTCAGGCTTTCATTGGGTCAGAGTTAAGGATAGGAGGTCTGATACTGTGCTCATGTACTTGTACTCGTAAAACTACTCCGATACTACCTCTCCGATACTCTTAATGGCAACGTGATGTTCACCTCTCGTCAGTTGAGCAGGTAGGCAGAGCAGCAGCAGTGTCGGCAGTGTGGAGATATTTTAAGATGAACTATGATGACAATCACACCCTCTCCTCCCTTTCCTGTCAATCTTCAGCTGTATTATCTCATAAAGGCAAAACAGCCTAAAACATAATCTAAAAAAAGTAGAGCAGACTGCAAACTACGGCTGGGTTAAAGCTAAATGCTCTAAAGTGGCTGTATTACAGTCTGCATGTAAAGACACAGTGAAGGTTAGCACTGACAGTTAGCCTGCAGCTGTGGGCTACTTTAACAAACACCACTGCTGGAGTCGGAGAAACATCAGAACTGTAAAATCCTCCTGCGTCCCTGAAGTCACTAACGAACATGTGCGGTCACTGACCACTGACAGAACTTCATGGTGTGTTCAGTTGCCCATTGTTAATTTGTGGTGCGTTCAGGTGAGCTCTTCTGCCATCAGTTTGTTCCTGATTGACTGGTGAAATAAGTTATTGTTACATTTTAAATAAATGATTTACATTTGATCATATGGCCTTAATGTGATACATAATATGACAGTGAGGCCTACATCACACTTGATACCATGTAATGTATGATTTTAAAGAATTCATTCAGGCACAGTTTAGGCACCATATCATTTTGGCACCGGTATAGAAAAAACCCTTAGCACTCCTATCAGTACTCAGTATTGGCAAGTACCAAAATTCAGTGCATCCCTAGTCAAAAATAATGGAGATGGTAGATCATCTTTTTGAAAATATAAAATAAAATCATTTGAATAGATTCAAACCTGACGCATCCTACAGTTGGTAAAAACTGTCCATAAGCAGACCAGAAGTCAATAAAACACCCACCATATGTGGGTGACGATGCATCTATGATGAAATGTTTCCAACGCTTACTTTAGCGTGCCCTGTTTGTTTGAGCCTCCAGTCTCTCTGACTTTTCTTCCGCCCACCGTCTAATAAAACACTTCACTTCCATCTGCATGTTTATGAACAATACACAGCAGCAGACTCGTTACAGTCGCTGTTCAGAAACATAGCTGCTGCTGCTGCTGCTGCCTTCCCACACAGATATACACTTGCACTATTTCCAAAGACATATTCATAAAACGTGTGTATGTGCCAGAAAAATAGCTATTAGATGGTTTTTCTTTGCTTCCTCATTTTGCGTCAGCTACGATGAAAATGCATCACATTTGTTTGTGGGTTTAAGTCCGAGGCAGAATGGAAATCAAGGGTGAATCAGCAGTTTTGTTATAAAACCAGAAAGGAAATACATTTTATGAGTTGTTCTGCCTTTAGTTCTCTCTGCTTAGGAAGAATTGACAATCCCCCTTTTAAAAAGGATACCTCATTTATATATATTTTTTTCACATTTGATTATTTTTTCATCAATAGAGACCTCATAGTTTCTTATAAATATTGTATGTGCAGCTTCATGACAAATAAATAATCGCCACCTATTTTGATTCATTTTTAAAATAATTATTCATACAAAAATGTCAGAAAATGCAGTTTTCCAGCCTCTCAAACATGGAGATGTCCTGCTTTTCTCTGTTTTGTGTCCTATTAAACTGGATATCTTTGGGTTTTGGACAAAACAAGACATTTTAAGACATCACCTTGGACTTTGAGAAACTGGGGTGGACATTTTTCACTATTTTCTGACATTTTATAGCGCAAACGCACTAGAGATATCTCAAAGACCACCAGTGGTACTCGTACCACAGTTTGGGAAACACTGATCTAACTGAACATATCCCCTATAGTCGACTATTATCGAAGTGTGTTTAGAGGAAACCTGTTTCTCTTGCAGCAGCTAACTCCCACATAGAGGCCTGCACACCGTCATGGCAGTCCACTTCCATCGGGACAGAGAAGACATCTGCCAGACATCAACCTAGTAGTTCAAAGGTCAGTTTACAGCGTTTACGTGTCTCTGTCTGTCTTTGGAGATCAAATGGTCAGTGGGAAATAACTGCTCAAAGATGACACATTATCATGTCACAGATTGTGCTAAATTGTGTCATTTTCCCTGTAGAATTTGGCAAAAAGACAAAAATCCTTTGACCTCGTTCCCCAACTGAGCCTCCCCCTTTCTCCTACCTGCAGCAAGCACTCCGCAATGGTTAGTGTTTAGACTTCTTCTCCTGCCTGTTGCCTCCCTTTCCTCTGTTTGTGCACAATATCTTATTGTTATGACTGTTGCCGCTGTATGTGTTTATTTCATCTGTTGCTCCTGTGCCTCCAGGCTCAGTTAAAAGATTGTGTTATAAAACCAAGAAATAAGCATCAAGATTATATCTGAAATGTGTTTTTTTTTGTAGCTTCCCACATATTACTTGTATTTTTCCTCAAAGAAATCACTCACCCATATCATGCTTTGGCTTGTAAAGAACAATTTTGGAGAAAAAGTGGGAAGAATTACAAGAAAAATCCATTATATGACTCATATAACTAACTGATCATCTCCTCATATGCTACGTTTGCTGAAGAAAACTGCCAGGCTTTTCACACTTTTTTTTGGATCATGTCTTTGCAGCAACAGCAAACACAGCAGCAGCAGCAGCAGCAGCAGCAGCAGCAGCAGTCGTCGTCGCCCATGTATCAGCTGCAGCAGCCACAGCTCTGTGTAATGAACCAGCTGAAGGAGCAGCTGGAGGAGAGGACGCGCATTCTGCAAGCTGACATTAAGACGCAGCAGCAGGAGCTGCACGACATTAAGGAGAAGCTTCACCTCGCTAATCTCCAGGTAACACTCCCACAAAGATAAAAGAAAACAACTACCCACGGCATGCAGCACAGAATTTAGCAAAAAAAAAAAAAGATAGCGGCAGACTTTGTTCTAGACATCTAGGTATTTATCTATCAGCTGTTAAGGAAAGTCAACATCATATTGTGAGCTTATGTTAACTAACCCCTCACAGTAATGGTGGAAGGGCCCCACCCAGAGGCCAGCATAAACCAGTTCAGATGCTAAGCACCGCCTGACCTCCGTAACATGCACAGAGAAGACGGAGTGTTTGTATAATAAAGACAAGTTGTCCGATCTCATCGCCTGTTGGGTGTGAAGGAGACATGAGATGAGTTGTGATTTTAAACACAAACACACATTTTCGTGCAACGTATTAACAGTTAGCTGGGGCGTACTGGTGGCTCAGTGGTAAAGCACGAGCTCCATATACGGAGGCTAAAGTCCTCATCGCTGCGGCCCTTTGCTGCATGTCGCCCCCCCCCCCCCC
>JAOVVB010235013.1:0-39006 GCA_028570985.1 Heterobranchus longifilis | reverse complement strand
GTTTTTAAATCACGAGGAGTAATGGAACAAGAAGGAGCAGAAACAGAGAGCTGTTAGATGAAGAGCTGCAGTCGAGAGGCTGCACACCTCAAACTTCTCAGCGAGGTAATATTACTAACTCATGTAACATTTCACTTACGGAGATGCTGTGTTCAGCATGAAAATAAGATTACGGTTGCTCACAGAATGATAGAAAAAGGCCAATGACAATAGTTTGTTTAGATGCCCTCAGTACTCTGACACCTGTAGTATTAAATCAGATTTTCCATTACCACCAGTAAATAGAGTGTCACCAAAACAACCAGGACTGAAATCTTATTATTTTGCCCTTTTATGGACATAATGTGCAAAAATTGATACTCAAATAGGTTTGAACCTGTGTGGTTTTTTAGAAGGAATAAACAAACGTTCAAGGCTGATTATGATTTATTATAGACGGATAATCCGTCCTCACACTGGGGCTCTATAACAAAACATAATTTTGTTTTTAACTCAATTCATTGAGTTTTCAATTAAGTCTTGAGCAATTATGCACTTTGCGCTGTTCTCAAATTTAACAAAAACAGATGAATTAAAAGAAAACATCTGGTGAAAAAACAGCATCAGCCTTAGTGACACAAAGCTTGCTACACAAATCCAACTATCCTTAAAAACACACTAATTGGTCTAATGTTTTTACAAGTAGAATATATTTCACACAAGACTGGTTTTATTTCTACAAAACCTGGATGGATGTTGCATTGTATAGCAGTCTGCTCTGGAGTTCTGAAAACACTTTTAGTGCACTTTGGGCCATTGATAACCTTTCAAACTGTTGTGTGTAGTTTAGTTGTGCCTCTGGGGATGAATAGATGACAGACATTTGCAGAACGTACCACAGTGCTGAACCCCCAGAATCCTTTATGTGCTGGCTTTATGAGGTTTACCGTACCCTCACAGAGTCGAAGGTTAACCTTAGGCGTTTGACATTTTGTTGGTTTTTATAGTTCAACGCTACTTTCCCATCGGGTAATTGTCGTCCTTATTGGAGAACAGACACAGTCAAGACAGCAGGCCGTTCCTTCAGAAGAAACTAGAGTAAGATTGTTTCATTGTTACATGGCTAATAAAAATGTATATTTCACTAATATTCCCGTTTACATGCAGCCGTCAAAATATGATTTTTTGGTGGCGGACAGCCTCCTGATTTCATTCTTTCAACCACCTTCTTGAAAAGGTCGGTGTTGTGATATTTGCGTATATACAAAAACCTGTTGGTATCCAAGTCTTTATTAATGTTTCATGTGAAGGTGGCTCGCGGCTCCGGCCATGACGGCACCCGCGATCGGACCTCGCTGCTTCCCCGGGCAGTGCGCCCTCTCTCCCTGCGGGGAGGGGCAGACCCTGCTGGGGTCAGGCATCATCTTAAAAGTAGTTGTGTTTCTCCTTTCGACCAGAAATTTGCTTTTCTTTTGTGCATGCATTTCTACCCCAGCCTTGCAAACGGTTAGTTTGCGTACAATAACCATAGCAACGCACAGAGCTGACTGCAACTGAGACATATTCTGAATGTGCTGTATACATGTCCAAATAATGCTCCTAAAACTTGAATAATACAGGCATATCCCACATGTCCTAATCGGAAAATACTATATTCAGAAAAAGACCTTTTTCAAAATATTCCAAATGAAATATGCTGTTTACACCTGAATCAAGTTGAATATTAGTGTGCATATAAACATTTACGTAATTTCTGTGACTAGTCAAGGGAGGTCCAAATAAAATTTCTGCTACCGGCTTTCTGTAATGGGCCACAAAACAAGGTACAGGTTGTCTTTGTGATTTATTGTGCTACAAGGAAATTTCCACCCTTGCAGTCTCCTGTTTTATTTTTCCTCCTTGTTAAGAAAAATGGTTGTTTGTTTGTAAAAAAAAATTTTAAAGTACATGCAGTGTGATAGAGGCATTTCAGAATGATGAATACTATGCAAAAACCTAAAATAAAAAAGATTAGTTAATTTCTTAGGAAATACAACCTTACATAGCAAGGAGGTGTGAGAAAATATCGATACACCTGAGTGTCACAGTAGTATGTTTTGTGATACTGTATCAATTCTCAAAAATACTGTATCATTTTTTATTTAATATTTTACATGCAAAGATTTGTTCAATTTATGTTGTTTAAAGCGCTGACCATTAGATAGCAGTGTTGTTATCTGTCTTCAGTCATTTCACTCTTCCACTCCAACATAACAACCGTGTGTTCTTGTTAATACTATGACAGTTGTTCTAAAATGAGATTTAAAAAAAATTACAATATGGGGTGCGCTGATGTCTCCATGCTCCACAGAGGCTAAAGTCATCGCCGCAGTGGCCGCGGGTTCAACTCCCGCTTGTGGCCCTTTGCTGCATGTCGTCCTCTCTCTCTCACCCCTTTCCTGTCTACCTTCAGCTTTACTGTCAATTAAGCCAAAAAGCAAAAAAAATAAAAAAATAAACAATCTTATAAAATAAAAATCACAATATATCGCCATGCTTACAGTATCGCCAGTACACAGCCCTAGTTCTAACTGGCCTAGTTTCAATCCTTTTGTCATTAGAGCTTCACAGCCTTCGAGCTCCATCACTCTCTGTAAACCCCATCTTGCCAGCATTAGTTGACCGAAGCGCCATCAGTCACTCAGAGTGAGACACATGTGCACGGAGTTAAGATTAATGGAACACCGCATACAGCTGTTGGGACGGCCTTAGAGTGTTTGACCGCAAAGAGACAAGAAAAGAGTGTTTTTGACCTCATTCATTCAACACACTGTACTTTATGATGCACCACAATCCAGCGGGGGTAAATTCAATCTACACTCACCACCACAGCCTTTAGCATCCGGGCAGTATCTTCACCACATTCAGAAAGAAAACACAACACCTCAGCCTAATGCTTTGCTCCTGGGGACAAAATAAAATACCCACTCGCTAGAGCTGCAGAGTGGAAATATTAAAGTGATATTTCAAATGAGGAAACCCTTTTCATTTTCAGCATGTATTCCCTAAATGATCTCATGAACAGTACTTATTAATTTGTACAATGGGAATGTCCACGTGGTAATATTACATTTCATGGGGAAATGTTCAAAAGATGTGGCATTTTATTGTAGGAAATTATGTGGAGAATAGTGCATCCTGGGCTGATAAACCATGCATGAAACAGTGCACAGGAAAATCCAATCCAGAATCTCATTGCTTACTGAGTAGCATAGACAATGGGTAACAAGGGTTAAATCTGCCGTAGCCAGAAGGGAAAAAAAACTGAAGCAAAGTGGGACCTCTTCTTGCAGCTAACTGCATTTTCAGTGTTTGTCCAGCGGCTCCAGCCCGGGGCTTCACTCTTCATGCCATACAGCAGCAGTTCAGTGACGATTACCCTTCTTATTATACATCCATAGGATTACCGTCGTGTTTTCTTTGCAAACTTTTGGACCTGCAAAGCTCTTTGAGATGACTGACTGTGATTCAACATGAACTTACCTGCAGCTGTGAGCTTGTAGCTGTCATGGTGGCTATGTTAGCAGAAGGCTAATCTATTAGCAGCATTTCCTCCATCTCTTGAGACACGTTGCCTTTATATTTATATTACGACAGGCTGAGAGAGGTGAGGGAGAGATGATGTGCTGCCTGCAAACAGTGGTGATCCTAGACTCTGGGGGCCCCAAACAAAGAAGCCCATTGAGGGTCGTATTGCACTGGATCGCAATAGGGGGTGAATCGTATCGCATCGTATCGAATCGTATCGGTAGTTGCTGCATATGTATCTTTAATGCATTGGATCATTGGTAATGCATCGAGATACGTATCACATTGGTCTCAGACCAGAGATGCACATCCCTAATATAAATGGAAGACAATAAAGTGTTATCTAATAGTTTGGCCAAATTAACTGTAGCCCCTTTGGCTTCTTTGACCTGAGACACACGCACACACATCTGTGTTAATAGAACGGCCAATAGAAACGCTCTCTCCCTGAAATGAGGCTGTGATTGGCCCAAGGTTTGTCTAGATTTTCTAAAGCCTGAAACAGAGCCAAGAGAAAAGTGCAGGAGTCAAGTTTAATCTCAGTCCACCTGAATTACAATATGATGAAAGGTTATTATTGCATTTATACCAAAACTATTCTGCTCCCCTGAGCTTTAACAGGTTCAGAAACGATTCAGCAGTGACTGGCATTTAATTCTAACCAACCAAACACTTAACATCTAACTAAACCTACAGTATCTTCTTTTAAAAATATTATACTTTTATATATATATACTTTTTCCTATTCCCTAACCCATGCCTGTACCATTCTTTTCTTGGCCCATTTTCTATATTGCTGTATGAATATGCCACCTTTTCTTCTTGAACTGATTTCACCCTCTCAGTCAAACATAAGTGCAAGATCCATCTCTGAGGAAATGTGGATAGAAAGGCTGTGATTTAAGTGTAAATGCTTTTCTTTTGTGAAGTCAGGGCACAGAGAGAAATAATATATCACCCGTGAAACAACTTTTAAATAAAGCTTTTAGCATAGACAGTCTGTGTGACTTCTACTTGAACCCTTTAAGAGTTACATCTTTTTTTTCCCCCTCTCTGTTACGTGTACAAATCATCAGTCTCACCGACACCAGTTAATACACCTGACATCAGGTCTGTGTTTAAGGCCAGGGAGGTCAATAAGACTATACTGTTGTGTCTTTGGCAGCAGGCAAATACTGGTGGTTTGCCAAATTCATCATATGCAAGGTCATATTTTGTCCATATGCTCCTTGTTAATACATTTTTGGCTCAAAATTGATCCTAATTGGGTGTCCTGGATGTCGTCCACTCTCTCTCTCCCCCAACATTTCCAAATACTACCTCTAATATCTAATAAAGTTCCCCAAAGTCCTTCCAAAATACTTATATTACTCAAGTAATGTTATGAGAATGAAGTCAGTTGTAATGTTATGACAAAAATGTTGTCGTTTGAGGCTGTCATAATTTTACAAAAATAAATGCTGAGCATTAAGCATCTGATTTCAACAGAATGTCATACATGTCAATGGGCGGTGGACTCGAACCTTTTTTATTAGCTCCTGTTTTAATATTCGTCTCTGCACTCTTCGGCAAAGCTGTCTGGAAACAGTCCCCACTGTGTCTTCAAAATGCAACAGGTGATGAAGTCAAGCAGCTACTAATTGGTTTAATTTGTCTCCAATGGCAAGTGGTTATCAGACAGCATGCAGACAGCATGCTAACAGTTGTGTTTATATTATGGGCTACCTCTTTCTAAAGTCTTGCATCATCAGCCCTTTGAGGACCTCCTTGCAGTCACAGTGACTCTGTACCGGATTGACAAGTAAATCAGTGTCCTGCAGTGAGAATGCTCTACAGCAGAACTGCTCATCCTCAGCCATGACAAAAATGACAATATGCTGTGGCAGTGATGTAGAGAATTGAAATGGCTGGGTATGGTGTGGCAAATTCAATAACATTTGTCTTGGTGGCCAAACATGGTTTTGCAACATAAATATTCCTGCAGACATTTGGACATGTCGTAAGGCACGGTCACACACACACCAATGCAGGCGAGGGACCATCGCCTGCCAAGGTGATATTTCGTGCCCGTCAAAGTTCAACTAAGTTGAACTCGGCGTGAATTTGCTTCGGTGTCAGGAGCAAATGATTTATTTGCCCCTTCGCTCTGTTATTATGGATTCTCATGGTTGCATTCTGAGACAACTAAATGGAATGAAGCCATCATATGAATGAATTACATCACACCTGAGTTGACCACGTTCCAGTACAACAAGTCAGATAACCATTATTTCATGAGGTGTTTTGCTCTAGACAGTTAGCAATACCATTTGATAACAACACATGTTCCATGTCCCCAGATAAAGCTTGGACAGTACCGTGTGCATGACTGATTTATTGAGACACAACTAAGACAGAAGTGCTAATAAACAGTACAGCTTTTACTACTGTTGCTGCTCGGAGCAACCATCTTGCATTTTGAGGTCCGGGTTGGTGATGTACTGCAGATTAAGGGCCCACTTTGTATACCAAGTTGTATTTTTCATTAATCTTGTGGTCATTAGTTAGGACAATATACTGGCTTACAAAGAAAAAGAGTTTTGCTTGCACAAAACAAATCAGCAACAACCCTGAGTTTGAGAGACCTGTTTTTCTATTAAAACACAGAAATGTTTTGCAGTAGTCTGGGGAGGTTAGCAACAGGGAGGAGAAACTTCATTAGAAGTTGAAAAATGTACATTGCGTTCTAGGGAAGTCTCCTATATATCACAGTGAAAGAGACTATACCATTCTGTGCATACTGCTGTGTTGCTAATTGTGCAGGGCAGGAGATTCACTTTCAAAACACAAGGCTAATGATAGTGCCGTATCAGTGATCACCCAGGTGGCAATTTCAACCCTGCAGTAAATTCACTATAAAGATATAGTTTCACTAGCTCTACTTTTTCATTTAGAGTGGCTCATAATTCTGTCAGCTTTTATAGATAGTATGATATTTTCTCAATTTGCTCAAGTCTCATGCAGCAGGTGTAGCTGACCATATTGATCCACCATTAAACTGAGGTTAAGGTTGTGGCTCCCCTGATTACTGGTGAAACTCACAGAACACAGGTGGTATTGTCATCCTTCAGATCTTCCCCGTGTTACTTTCCAATTTAGTATTTTTGACTGATGGTGAAATCCCTTTTTTTTCCCCCCAGTCCCCTGACAGCTTCTCCTCTGGCAAATCATATGGTTTTATGATTCAGCAATAAAAAAAAAAAAAAAGACAAGATGGAAAATTCTGATTATTTCATGGGATGTGCAGGTCTTAGCTCTGGGCTAATGGTCAGTGGTGAGATGTTGTTTGTGGCATTCCAATCTTTATAAATCATGTTAAATCATGAATTATCCATCAGTCTGCAGGCATTCACATTCACCTCAATTTGCCATTCCATAAAAGTCAATGTGATTTGATTGATTGATTGATTGATTCTTTAACACTTAACACGTTTACTGTATATTATGCATTTGATGATCATTTGCATATTTGATTCATCTGCCAATTCTTTTCTCGAGTAAGTGATTCATCATGTAGTCTATAGGGATGTTAACAATTATCTCTTTAACCGTTAACCAACAATACAAATTTTGATTAATACTAATACTAATACCTGGGGACGTGGCTGCTGCACGTGTCCACAACAATGCATGCAACATCGTGGCTGCATGGCCGGCACACCCGCTCACTTGCCTGCTCATCCGTTAATAATCGGTTAACAAGGGTTGGCTATCATTCAGGAAAAAAAACAAAATCTAGAATCCAAGGTGACATTTTTTTCAGTGCTACAAACAGAAAAGAAAATGGGCACATCCTAACAATGAAGGAGCTTGATTTATAATTTTTGTTGAGAGTTTTTGATTGATAAATGACTTAAACATTTAATAGATTATCAAATGATTGTTTCAGCTCTGATTATAACAAAAATCTATTCTCAGGTACTGTAGTCTCATGTAGCCAGAACTATCTCCACAGCGCTGGAGGAATATCTGGATCCAGTGTGCTTTCACTCCTGGATAGGGGGAAAAAAAAACGCTGGCCTGTTTGCATTTCCTTAAACCAATCACAGTCATCCTGGGCGGCGCCACGCCCCAGACACAGTGACGGTGCTTCTGCAAAACAGCATCAGGAGGGAACCTGTTTTGGTGGAACACCTGCACGAAAATGTTGTAAACATATTCCTTGTAGATCTTTACAATCATTCATCGACAGAACAGAGCAGGCCTGCCTTATTGCACGATCCAAATCTTCTTCAAAACTCAGAGGCTGTTGCCGTTGTTTTCCGTAGCAAAGGGACTTTGAGAATGAGAACATGGACTTCCTGTCTTCCTGTCACCCGGTAAGCCAGACTACAGGTACTGGCTGTATAGTTACAGTAATAGCTCGTTCAAATATCTATCCAAGGGCAAACATAATTTCTGTGCATCTTCTTTAAATGACAATTAAAAGCACATAGCATGCATTTTCCTTGGTCTTGCATATAGTGTCAACTTGGAGAATACACTAATAAGGATTAATGATAATGATGCTTCTGGTTGCTACCTGGTACTTTACTGTCTTTGTTATTATTAAAGATGAAACATACTCTGTTTTGTATTGAATAGCTAATAAAAAAAAGTTAAATAAGAAGCAGCCACACCTTATTAGCAAAACAGTCTTTTATTAGAAATATCTTGTATAAAAATGAACATGCTCTACACATTTTTATTTTTTTTCTATAGATAATTCATAAATATCCAGGCACTGTAATTCTTTTTTTTATCTTTCTTACTTTTTTTGTTTTTTTAATAATTCAGTACATAAAGCAGACATGATCAATCCATTTTAATAACGTACATTAACTTGCCACTTAATTTCAGTCAGCACTTACATATTCTATTTTGTAACACAGACAAAGTGTTTTAGAAAAATAAAGGGGCGGGAGGGGGGTTGTGGCAAAAAAAAAGCAGTAAATTATCATATTCACAAACACAAACAATCCCACAAACAATACTTTATCAACTGATGAGAAAACAACATTTGCGGCAACACCCTAGACTTTAGTTGAAGCTGAGAGAATCATTGATTAAACCAAAAATATTCGTTATTTATAATCCTCTGCAGTAGTTTTCCTTCTGGACATTAACACCTTTCTCTCAAATTGTTCACATGACTTGTTATGAGTTTTGACATGCAACATACATATTTTTGCATCGCTTTAATGAGACAAATTCCAGAGTTACTGTTTATGACAAATACTTTAGAGACTGGAGACAGAAATGGAGTTTACACACTTAATTATAAATTGTACATTGAGTTCTCTCTACCTCATGTTTGAACGGAATACACCTGAAACGTAATGAAGGATCCATGGAAATAATGGCAGGATTAGTTTAATATGAGGCACAGAATGAAGGCACTGGCCTTTATTTATCAAGCAGCTGCACATCCCGCTTTTCATCTAAAAAATAAGAGGTTGCCAATATTACGGTGAAAATCAATTCATGTATTAATGAGCAGTGACTCTGTAGAAATTTAAACATGGATGAAGCTAGACTGTAAAAGCTGCATAGAGCTGTTAGTGTTAATTCTCAGCGTGATCCACACTATGAGCGACCCTATCGCTTAATGCAGGTTTACTGTAACAAAGTCCACTTTGGCAAAATTAAGTGTCAATTAAATGTGTGAAAATCTGACAGTTACCCAGATACCATTCTCTAGGATTGTGGAGGATATTTAAACGGAGCTATAGTGTTAGCCGTAAAAAGAAAAGTATCGGGTCAGTTGAATGGTAAAACACTGCTTAGAAAATCTTTTGCATGTCTTCCTAATTATCTTTGAACATTTAATGCCGTTTGATGGAACTGAGCTTGCACCTTCAAATGGGTCTTCATGCTGAGTAGCTGCATGGGCCTAATGTTGTACCCAAAATACTATTAAAACTCATAAATCATATCCACTGTAGCCTCAAAATGCATGACCCAGAAAAGGAAAGAAATCCTTTGCAAGGAACACAGATTACCTGTGCATCTATCACAAATCATAGGAGGCCCCTGTAATACTGTTATCTATCATATTGTACCATCAAGCTTTAAAAATAATATATCTGGTATGACAACAGACTGACATGTTGTTTTATTCCTTCACAAATAAAGTGTTTAGGGGACAGAATATACTGTAATTCTCTCAAAACTTTATTGTAAGACCAACACGTTTCGGCTTGTGGCCTTGTGGAGTTTTGACCTCTTTAGACTAATTTTCTTTCTCCGTGCAGCTTGGAAATATGTGAAGTTGTGCCAGAAACCCTTAAGAATATATTTTTTAAACATACACAAATATAGAAAACACAACATAATATGGAAATAAAAGTTAGTGTGATTTATTGGATGGAATGCCAAATTCAAGAATTGCACCTTTAGCTGGGATGGAAGTTTAACAAATGTGAAAAACATGAATTCTCACAATCATCCAACTGCTTGAGGCTTCAACAAGCGCGTGATAAATAAAGGCCAATAAATCTGGGCTGTTTAAAATATGCATCAACAAATCTTTAGGTCCTGGCTGACATTTATGGAGCGTATATGGTGTTAACTATGACGGTATTCCATGGTAATTTGATTTTAGATGTGCTCCTTTTTGTGTTTTGAAAATTACTCTTTATTCAGCAGAGGGTAACCCAGCTGGTAATGATCCAAAATGACATCTCCACTGTGAATGACAACCATGACAAATGTTGCATTCCAAAGACGTTGACAACACAGCACAGTACACGTGATGCTCCCACAAGCATGCTCTGGGACTGTACACTAGGTTTGCCAAGACAATGGCGTCATCATCATCATTATCATTATTATGAAACATTTATAAAAAAAAGAAAAGAAAAAAACAAAAAAACTGGGAACACCCACTGCTTTTATTTTCAGGTGTTTCAGATATGGTTAGTTCATGTGCTGTAGGAATACTGAATGTACTGTAGTAAGGCATGTACAGTTTGAAGAGTACTGCAGCTTTCAACCCCAATAATACCAGTAACCAAAAATAATGACTATATTTTTATACCGTTTTCATCTTGTCGACTGCATTTGACTTGAAAACAAAAGACCCTTTTCCCCCCGTTTTTGTTGAAATGAGACAAACGATTCAGCCTCAGAGAGAGCTGAAACTGTGTGCTTTACACTTCAGAAGGAAAACATACTGTAGACTCCAGGTGGTTCATTCAGCCTGCATCTGGAAACGTCACCGCTCAACGCTCACTTGTGTCTCGGAAAGGGTGGGAAGAGGAAAATTAACTGTCCAATCTCCCTTACATCTCCCGTCTCCCTCCTGCAAATCTACTAATTTCTCATAAATTTGGCATCCAAGCCTTTACCTGATTCTCTAGAAAAATATGACATCCTTTCTATTTATGGAGTGACAAATTCCCATCTTTCCACCCGAGTCCTCTCTGCTGTTGCAGCTTCTTGGAAGTCCTCCAGTATTTCCCCCCCCCAGTATTCCCCAGAATCAGGTGATTTCTCCGCAGGCAGGCCCTGGCTCCGCGTCCACTGTTGGTCTCTGGCTTAGATGGCATGGTTACTGTAGCTTATGTATGTCTGCTTGGAAGCCAACACTGCAAGTGAAGGTGCAGGAGACAGAAGGGTTAAAAACGCAATGGGTGGGATTCAAATAGGCGTGAAACGGTAATCTTTCAGAGCACATGTTGGAGACCAGATTGATGGCAAGTTCTATTTATGGATGACTTCATCAAATGAGTGCAGGTGGAACCAATCATAATAGCAGGCTGTTGGAATGTGAACGCTGTATTTACAGGAATGACATCTCCTCTATCTTTGTACTGCGTTTAAATCGAAATTTGCAAAGCTGATTAAAAAAAAAAACTGTTACATTGATGCAAAATGTAAAAAAAAAAAATATATATATATATAACATTATTTATTTTCATAACGGATTAGCCTCTGAAATGTTAAAAAAAAAAAAAAAAAAAAAGTAGTGACAAAAATGCTCTTGTGCAATTTCTCTCTCAGAGCTCAAAATGAAATCTCCAGATTTATTGTTTTGTCCGAACAACCCTGAAACTAAAAAATGTTCAATCTATATTGATATAAAAAAGAGAAATCGTTACATTTGAGAAGCTGGAACCAAATAATATTTGGGATTTTTGCTTGAAGAATGACTGAAACTCAAATAATAATAATAATAATAATAATAATAATAATAATTTCTCATTCTTCTTTCCCCTTTTTAAAAAAAAAAAATCTACTCATTTTTGATTCTGTTCCAATCTGAAAATACAATTCTATATCTTTTATATAATCTGCCATCATGTCTGTGAGTATACATACATGGATACAATTTCATATTGTAAATAAGCATTGACACAACAATATAATGTATGTATGATCTTCTTTGGCTCAATAAACAAAATGATTGAAACAATTAATCGATTATGAAAATAGTTACTAATCGATTAATGAACTAATCATTTTAGCTCTAATAGATTTTAAATAACTTCATAGCATTGGGGGAGTGAATCTTTGGTTGTTATTGTACATGGTAACATTACAGACATGTAAACAACATATCACCATGAAATATTTGTCAAGACAGTGATGCAGATGCAATCAGACTCATAGGCTGTGGCAATGGTCAGTATTTGCTATTCCAGCAGGGAAACCTCTGTCACAATGTTTTCCTCACAGCTGATTATATCATTTAATCAAAAAAATTGCATCATATAATGCCACCAAGCAGATCACAATTATAAAATGCAATAGTAACCATTCCAATGCAAGCCTTTTACTGCATGCAAAGACCTGAGATTTTTTCTGTGCACCAAGCAAAGCATGCAGCAGTCAGTCAGTGTATTACAGTAACGTTTTAAATGGTAAAGCCTATTAGACAATACGTGATCTGACTTGGCAATATAAGTGTTGTCATCAATGTTTGATAATAGTGCTCATTATTCTTTAATATTGTATTCGTGTTCCATGGAATTTTCTATCAGCTGTGAATAAAACACTTAAGACAGATGACCAGAGGGCAGACCACAGTGACCAGCCTGCTAGTGAAACATGACTGTCATACAATATAGTACCTGTATGTGTGTGTGTGTGCACTGCAGTCATGCTCATATGTCTGTGTGCAAGTGTCAGCATGTACGTGTGTGTGTGCCATTTTTTAAATAAAATTGTCCACAGCGAGCATGCTTGGCGTGGTGGTAATCACACTACCAATCTGCCAATCTGCCCACAGCAGCCTTGGCTGATTGAATATGTCAGAGGGGATGAATCCAATCAGAAGACAGCTGAAAGCCAGAGTCGGGGCAAAAGTGCTGTAGAGGAGAGATGTATAATGGTAAATGTTTCTGTATATTTGTCAGTGCCCCGTTGGGTGTGTGAATGGGGGCGGCATTCTCGCCATTTCATCCAAAGCATCTCTTCCAAGAGAAGCATTGATAAATGAACCTTATTTGAATATTTATGTGCTGCAAGGCCAAGATAAAGAATAGATGGTCCAGAAAGAATTGGAGCTGGCAGACCCATCTGTCTTTTCCTGTTCATTCTTATTGTTGTTGTCCCATTACCGCAAATTCCTTCTTTTGTCAACAGGGAAACAAATTACAGGGGACACATGGCTATCGCTTGTCTCCTGCACTCAGGCAGAGTGGTGTCATCTTCCCACATTAACAGGGTTTACCATGCTGATTGGCCATTTTACAGCACCGCACACCAATATTGTCCACCCAAGTTAATGTCTGTTGGTCTAGGGTGGATTTGCGAGGGCGTGATTTCTGCCTCGTGTCATTCAGGGTGCTGTGTTTTAGCCAGGGGCAGCTGGGATGCTTTGTGCATAGTGTTATAGGCAGGCACGGGTGTTGTGGTGAACATTAGCAGAAATTAACAGGGAAAAAATGTGGTCACAGATAATAAAAGGGCAAAACCATTGTCTAATCAGGTTACCTGAGAGTCTAAAGTCCCTCACAAGGCTCCCCTCCCTCAACACAGTCTGACACATATAAGCACAAAGAGCAGTTGTTAGATTCACAGTTCAAACCAGAGGGCGAGAATCAGCATCTATAAATGGGCTCTATAATAGGATGAGATATAACAACTCCATTCTGAGGTCGAAAAAAAGGCATTCATGCAAGTGTGGGCACAGGCTTTTTAGTCCTGATACACATCATTCTACACTGTTCAGCCTGTCAGAGTATCAATTCAGGACTTTCAGTAATCACAACATGTGTGGTTGCTTGATTTGGATTAAGGCATGCCCCCACACAGGCACAGCCTACTCCTACACTTTATCTTGGTGATTGAAATATCCTTTCCCCCCCCCAACACTGAGCTACCCATCGCCTTAGTCCCTTTCAAAATCAGAATAGTGTGGGCACCCTGTCACACCTCTTGATTCACAAATCCAGGGTGGTCAGAGTGACAATAGAACATCTTTTTCTGTTCCATACATTAAAAATGCAGCGTTATCCTGGTGAAACAGAAAAGTTACTTCTGCGTTTTGTTGTATTTCCATTAGGGTTGGCTGATAATCCATCACTGTCTTTCAGTGGAGTCGTATTGTGATGAAATCATATACCGTGATACACAATTACGTCGTCTAAATTGATAATAACAAGCACATACTAACTCAGATTTCTTAATCTGATTACTCTGTATTTGTGTGCATTTATATCAATAGAATAGAATAGAATATATGTCAGTTTATAGCTGGAAAAAAATGTCTATAATTTCACTTGAAACTTACACTTACACACTTTACATTCAAGTTCTCAATTAAATGAGAAAATACTCTTAATTCACACAGGACTATTCAAAGATAGGCTTTACCATGTGGTTATTTCATATAGACTATTTATTTATTAAATTACCAGAAAACATGCTTTATCTTCATATGTTATTATCGTTACCTATATTAGAATAGAACATTTTGGCCATAACGCCCATCCCTAATGTCCATATAGCATATGTGGAACATACAAAACTTTAAAAAAATATATGATTGGATCTTGTTTAATCTAAGAAGAGCAATATGTTGTGTATATTATAATAATAATAATAATAATAATAATAATAAACTGTAGGCTTATAAGCATTATTTTATTCACTCCTATCAGTTCCAATTATTCACAGTTCTGTTTATGTTATCTGTAATCACTCATGTTTAAAAAAAAAAAAACAACATAATATAACACCACTTTAGTTGGCACTGATATGGCGCCCTTATTTCTTGTACGCTCACGTAAGGCTTGCTAATTTCCCGAACTGCTGAAGTGCAGTATAACACTGGCATCAATTATGTTCACATAAAAGGAGTTAATTATTTTCAAGTAGACATGTGGTATTCTATAACCGCTATAATTTTACACAGAAACAGCTCATTGCATCACCGTAAAATCAACTTCTGGTTAACTTCCGGCATATTTCATTCTTTCTTTTCTCTTTATTGCTCCATCAGGCGTGATACCAACCTTGTGTTTCAAGACTTTCACAGAGTTCAGACTTGGCCTCTCCGTTGGGCCTCAGGCCGCCTTTGGGGTTGAACTTGTTGGACATGGTGGCTGCAGTGACCACAGCCTTCAGGCTGCGCTTGCGCTTGGGTACGTTCTGCTCTGGATGGAAGAGAACCACGTAGACCTTAGGCATGTAGAGCATTCCCAGAGAGACTGACGCACTGAGGCTTACAGAGATGGTCAGGGTTGTGGTCTGGATATACATCTGTATTATGGAAGAGACACAAGCAAACAGAATCATTTGTGTGAGGCTCCTCTGACTGATTGACAGGGATGTTCTAGTTATAGAATCTCAGGTTAAACTTACAAACTTACTGTAGGAGTAGGGCTGCACAGTAGATTGTTTTTTTATCAACTTTTGCAATAAACACATCGCGAAAAACTGCGACGTATCGTGAAAGACACTCAGGGATTTTTTTAGTTAGTAGAAAGCGAGTATCGGTAGAAAACTGCTCTTTAAAATTGTGCCTAAAATGTCAGAAATAACTTTGTTGTATTTTAGAAGAATACTGAAAGCAGGAAAAAGGCAGAACTGATGTGACTCTTTATTTATCGCAAGTAATATCGTCATCGCAATATTCAACAACGTTATCGCACATCGCATATTTGCCTCATATCGTGCAGCCCTACTGTAGAGCCTGCACAGTTTGCATAAGTCCATGAAGGAAAATCAAATTCATATATTTTATTCTGAGAGCCAATTTTCTAATAAAGCTGCAGGAAGAAGAATGGTTTCTGAGGCATGTGATGGCCAAGAATGTATTGCTTTCAATAGACTGAGGCATGAAGTACAGACTCTGCCTTTCTCAAGTAATATATGGACATTATAGGATAATATTTTCATGTAAATCACAGCTTCATATGTAGAACGCTCTGAATTCCCCTTTGGCTTTACTTTTCAACATGCAGGGTAGTCCTAAACTATTTGGTTAGATTTAGGAAAAACATTTCATCAGTGGTTCTCAAAGTGACCCCCAGGGGTCCTTGACGGGGTTCAGGGGATTCCCCAGCAAAAAAAGGAATCATTTATTTTCACTAGGCTATACCTCCATCCATAAGTAACACAATGACAGAATGTATGACTATTTTGGTCATGTGTTTCATACGCTTTCTGTAGCCAATTAAAACATCTAAAAGTAAAAATCCCAGGGGACCCTGGGACAAAATCTTGGGGGTCTGTGGTCTAATTTGTGTCAGTTTAGGGGTCCTTGATGTGAAAAAGTTTGAGAACCAGTGTTACATAACTTGCAGTTCCCATGTGACATTACATAAGTAAGTTAACTTATGTCACTTAGTTTTACTAAGTCAATATTGACTTTTTCACACGGGACATGAACAGCAGTCTGCTGGGTGAAACTCCTGTGTTTGTTTGCTGCGTCTCATGCAGATGATAACAGATGCGTTGTGTATCAGACGCTGAGGGCCACTGACCAAACTGTCATATTTAACGACTTGGGAATGAGAACGGGTTGCTGTATCACATAATCAGACATGATGATGCCATATAGTTCCCATATTCTCTTATTTTCATGTGCTGGGTTCATTAGTCCTGAGCTCTGCTTTCATTGCTGGGTTTGTTTATTTATGATACACGACTAATACAAAATAAAAAAAGAAATGCCCCCCCCCCTTGATGGGTGTATATGTAGTCTCCGTATAGATGTTTTTTAGCCTGAGGTTTTAGACAACAGCATAAGGATTGTGTGCTTTCTGAAGACAGTGACAGCTGGAGCTCACAGCTGGGTAGCAGATATATAGCTGCAGGCAACAGCTATGGAGCGGAGAGAAACATCCTACAGCATATTAAAAGTGCCTGCCAGTGATTTTTCATTTATGATAATCATCCCAGAGCTCAGACACAGTCCATCTCTGATTTGTTGATGTAGGGAATGTGGTGAGTCAGCACATGGGCTGTAAAAAACATAATAGGTAGATCATACTTGCTATTGACACATGCATATGAAATATGAAAACATGATTTCTGCCCGTTAGAAAGTGTGCTTCCATTAATAAACATGGAACATTTTCACAGTAATCCAGGGTCAAAACCATTAAGAATTTAGGAGGAGAAAGAGAACAGTTGGCTTTGCCTCTTGGAATAAAATTACTGACGTCCTCTGAAGTTGATGAACACGAGGCGAAGAGTGTGTACAGTGGAAACACAGCTGGCAGACATCCTTCAAAGAGATTCGCCTGAGGTTTTGTCTGACATTACATTTGCAGACATCACAAATGACTGAGTCTTTTGGCATGGGAATAGCCCACAGGGCCCTGAACCACTAGCATGTCAACAGTTATAAATTATGTCCCAGCATGGGGTCATGACATATGTTGTTTGTATGTCAGCTTGTACAACATTTATCCTCACAGTTCAAGATGCTTACAGATATATATATTTTTTTTTTCAATCATTTGCAGCACCATGGTCATCTGCTGCCGTTAGTATTAATCTGACATTGATATCTGTGTATTAAGGCTGCCCCCTGAAAGTCGAATCATCCGTCGGTGACCCCCTCAGTGTTTAAACAGTAAACAGTGTTTCCCACAGGTGGTTGTTGGCTGAATAGTGATGGCACAGCAAAAAAGGCACACCCACGAAGCATGGTAAAGGAGAGGGTCCGTGGTTCAAGGTCGGGTGGGTTTGCCGATATCGCCGCAGACCACAGTCCGCCCGTCGCATCGGGAGCAGGGGGCCCTCCCCGAAAGGGAGAGAGGGGGCAGCATGCATTAATATAAGTCCACAGCCTTTACCCCGGGCCTCTCCAAACTGACCTACAGCCGGTCGTGGTGCACCGCAACGGAGGAAATGCGCCTGGTGAGGGCCAGCCAGCGCCGGCGAGACGAGGGGATCCTCCCACACTGAGCCCCCGTCCCTGAACTGCCAATTTGAATTCTCTGGGCAGACTGCGAGGACTGCCACCCGTTGAGAAGTGTAAAAATATTTTCGGTTCGTTATGAAAATGTGGCGAGCTGCGTTTGACCGCTTTTGACTTTGTTAATGTGGTTGAAATCAGCACAGAAACTCATGCCAATGGATTCTCTGATTGCCAGATAATCTATATGAAAAAAAGAGGAACAAATATAGAATACAGTATATGTTTTTCAGCGGGGCATTTGTGTAGCATTATTTTATCTCTAGAGTGTTTTTTTTTTTTTTACAGCAACCTATACGTAGGACATTATTTTGTAGGGCATGCAGTCAGTTCAAGGAGGAAAGCAAAGGAATGAAATAAATAGCATGACCTGTCAGACAGTGACAATGATATATGTTGATGTAATAAAAAGCAAAGGCTATGGAGAAGCCTTGCACAAATTAAGTCCCCTAAAGCCATGTCAGTTATGAAAAAAAGATGTCAGTGCAAAATGGAAGTGATAGGGCATTGTATTCCATCATTCCTTGGTGAAGCAGGGGGAGTGTTGTAATCTCCTGAGAAGATTACACGTGGCCTGTGGTGAGTTGGGAACAATATTGCTATCCCTCTGGAGTACAGAGTGGAGTCACTCTGTGAGGGGAGCCAGGACCCTTGTCCACTTCCATTGGCCCTGGTGACATAAATTTTCTCTGACACACCGATATGATTGCCAATCTGCTCCATCGGTACAGAGAGAGAACAGGGCTGGGGACAGGAACCTCAGAAGGCTTAGCCATTATGAAGTTTCTTTGAAGGAGGATTGCTCCTTTATGTCATTAGGCATCACATCTCTTGTCCAGACAGCTGCCAGAGCTGTCCCTACCTATACGCAAAGGATGCAAACAAGAACACACTTCCACAGCTCTTCCAAGTCCTATTTTGGCATAGAGTTTTCTGAATATACACAAATGAAATCATTTTATTTTTTTTATTTTTTTTTAAGATTTCCTTTAGCAAAACATGTCACAGAAGGAAAAGCGTAAAGGTGTAAATACTGAAATTTATGATGGCTGAATTCTGTTAACTGCTTTGATTTCAGAGTCCTGGTATCGTGCATCACTGTCACGCTGTCATGGTTTACTGGGACACTTGACTAGAACAAAGCCATCATTAATATTATTAGTAACACCTGTGCTTTTCTTACGATGACGAGTCAAAATGTCTGCTATGAAAAAGGCTTATTAATTCCAATTTGTTTGGTTTCAAAATGGTTACATACAGTTAGTGTTTATTTGGGATCGGACAACACAATTTAAAGGGGCCAGATCATAGTAGGCCATAAAATAGATGCTTTTCGTTATTAATAAATGTGCTATTGTTTAATGAGTATTTTAATAAAACAAATACATTTTATGGGTAGTCACATTTAACAAGAGTAATATTTAATGGTGTAGCCTATATAAGGCAGTATTTAATGAATAAACAGGATGCAATACATCTGGGGAAATAAAAGTAAATTGCTTCTCTAAAAACTGGAAAATAAAACAAAGGGATGTGTTCAATCCTGATAGGGTGTTTATGGTTTGCGGTTTTCTTTTATGTCTGTATTAGTTCATGATGTAAATTAAGATGACCTTCATCCTTTTGTGATAACAAAACATAACAGGTCTAAGCGCCAATTGGGTTGGATTGAAACCCCCGTTAGACAGAGAATGATTTCCCCTCTCAGTTTATCCACCTGCTCTTCAGTGGCAGAGATACAAGTGAAAAATACTGGAGATTTGTGTTTGGCTGCCTGTTTCATCACTGGCTGTGTTTACATGCATGGAATAACTTAGTTATTGGCCACAGTAGATAGATGTATACAAGCCTCCTGAGAACCTTAAATTCAGTGTCCCTATATGCCATGATCAACCCTCTGACAGAATATTCCTCTCGACTCTGGTGTCCTGTCAACGCATTGTACAGTCACCCAGCAACAAATACAGAAAAGATGGAGTCACCGTGGGTAACCTCATGTAGCATTAGGCAACTGCCTAGCTGATACTAAAGGGCTTCAACCAAATAATCTACAACACATCTGGCAAAGAGGACCTAATGGATTCTGCCACGATCTTATTCCAAATGTATGTGTGAGTTAGTTAATGCAGAGTTGTATTGAACACGGCAGACGGAGAGCAAAGAAAAACATGCCGCAGCGTTCTCCTCTCCTAATTCTCTCCTCTTGATCTCTATGATGAGTCTCTGTGAATCTCTATGATGATATTTTTGGCAGGCTGATACTGAAAGCAAGAAAAAGTGCAGATAACTGTTGCAGGCATATTTTCCAATTATAATTTGCATTACATTTATCAAATGTTGTTAATAGGCTGCCATTTGGCAACGCCATTGTACAATTAGAAGAATGATAGTTTACTTGAGCAACTGGATGATGGTGTTAATATTACTGGTTTACTACACCCCCACCACAGCCTTTGTCCAAGAAACAGTCAATTTTTTGTGGTGTGTTTAGACATTTGCCTCTAAAATGACTTTACTAGAACCAAATGACCATGTGCAGATATATATCACGTTGCATTTTAACAGACACTCTTTTATGCCATTGGCAATCTAAAGGCTGCTATTAAGTTTATTATACAACGGCTTACATTAGCATTCCCATACTGATGCTTCTCTCAGTAGTTTGACTTTTCCACCCTCTGCTTTTTTAAACGTACATCTGTGTTGAGCAACTTCAGAATTAGCACTTGCAAGAGGTAATTTGTGATTCACTTTCAACTGACAAGAAACATCAACAGCCACAGAATTTTTGTGCTACTTCACAAACCCGCGTTATCTATTTCTGTGTGCCTGAATGTGCAGTTATTGATTACTTGGTATTCCCATCCAGTGAAGCTGAATCAAACACACACACACACAGAAACACAAGCAAAGAAAACATTTCCAAGCAAACTTGAGGTGAATGAATTATCTTCACAAGACGGCTCTAAAAGCCTTGTAATCCCCACAGTGGAGCACAAAGCCCATCATCTCATGATGAATAGTGGCAGTATCCACAAACACAAGAGGAGCATGCTGTACAACAAACATAATTTGAGTGGCCATTTTCTTCACAATGAGGCACATAGGAAATATAAAAGAACACAAAAGCAAAACTGACATCCAACATGCACAAGTGAATTTAATTGACTTGCTGCCACTGTGCTCATTTTAAACACGGTACATTTGGTGAAAGCTTAGTGATTGCTTTGGCATGTGTGTACAGGACACAGATTTAACTTGGTTGCTTATTTTATACTTCCACCACTAGAGGATGCAGTGGACACAGGCTCTGAGGTATTTGACGGACGGACGCACAAGCGGTTCTATCCTTGCTGGGAAAGTGGCTGTATGCGTCCACTAGAATGCACGCAATATCGTGGCTGCGTGACCGGTACAAGTTTGCAGCTGTCTGCGGACGCTGATCGTACCTCCGAGCCTCCCAGGCGGGTGAACTGGGACTCGGTGGCCTGCTGTTAACCATTAATGATCGGTTAACGAGGGTCGGCTATCGGTCAGAAAAATAAATCATAAATTAACATCTGTTTCCACCACATTTGAAATGGAATAGTTACCTTTTCTGCTGATTGTGAGGTCCCGAAGAAGATGGGGATGAAGGCAAGCCATACAATGCAGGTGGTGTACATGGTGAAGCCGATGGGCTTGGCCTCGTTGAATGTCTCGGGAACCCCTCTGGTCTTGATGGCGTAAACTGTGCAGGTGACCATCAGCAGCATGCTGTAACCCAGCAGGCAGATGAGGGAGAGGTCTGATATATCACATTTCAGAACCCCTCGTGCCATTTTGGGATTGGCTGTACGCTGATCCTCGTAGTCGATGATGGCCTGTGACGGGTCGACACCGAACCAGATGCACACTCCGAGGAGCTGCACTGATATCAGACTGAATGTGATGACTAACTGGGAGGCTGGGGAGATGAATCGGGGGGCACTGACCGACATCTTTCCCTGCTCAAAAATCCTGTAGATCCGATTTGTCTTGGTCAGTAGCGCTGCATAGCTTATACTCATACCCAAGCCCAGGAAAATCCTCCGCAGGGAGCATATAACCACGTCCGGAGTGGAGATCATGAGGAATGTTGTAGCATAGCAGAGAAAAATACCTGTCAGCAGCACGTAGCTCAGTTCTCGACCTGATGCCTTAACAATGGGTGTGTCATTGTAGCGCACAAAGGTGACGACCACAAACAGAGTAGCCATGATGCCCAGGACAGCGATAAGGACAGGGATGACTGCCCACGGGGAGCTCCACTCCAGCTTGACAATAGGAATGGGATCGCAGCCAGTGTGATTCGCATTAGGCCGCAAATCAAAGCGGCACATCTTGCAGGTGTAAGTGTCTGCCTGGTACTGGTAACCATCACAATTCTCACAGTGCCAACAACATGGGATTCCCTTCACTGTCTTCTTGCGTTGCCCGGGGCGACAGGGTTGGCTGCATATAGAGGACGGGACTTCTTGTGTTGCACCAGGCCACTGCATCTCATTGGTCTGGAGGAAAAAGAAAGCAGAAATAAATCACAGAAATGACCAGTTTATTCCACCTCACACTGTTCTACTCTTATACACACATCCCTGAAACCCAAACAAAGTCAATAAATACGGTACAATCACTCTGTATTATCACATTTGGACCAGCTCCAGTGCTGTGATGATAATCACAATACTGTGGTCATGTGACATGGTCATCACCACATTTTTTTTTTCTTTGGATTTCATTTTTATTGCTGGGGAAAGTTACAGCAGTGCGTATAGTGTGTGATATGAAATATCATACAAACACAATAATCATTGCTTAGTTCCTATGATCGAGGGCTTCTGGAGAAAAAAAACCCTACTTTTCAGTTGCTCTGTGTCTAGACCACAACGGGGATTGCGTGTATTGATTCATAGTCAAACTGCAGGGATATGTTGCTTTTTCGCCACACTAAGAAAACATCCATACCGTCACAGCTCTAACAAGCTCATAATCACAATTAAAGAGCACCTTTAAGGGTCAGTATAGCAAAGCCATGAACACAATTTACTACATATTGTTACACTAGTACATATTAAACAATGAGCTACATAATGCATGAGGACACAATTAAATTAACACTTGGTAGATTAATTTACACACATCCAC
Organism: Heterobranchus longifilis; assembly: GCA_028570985.1. NCBI lineage: Eukaryota > Metazoa > Chordata > Actinopteri > Siluriformes > Clariidae > Heterobranchus > Heterobranchus longifilis. The sequence goes on along the minus strand of JAOVVB010235013.1, from coordinate 15,902 downwards.
CAGTGCATGATCAAATGAACAAACTGTAAATGGGATATTCCCCACATGAAAGCTGCAGTGTTTTTATCAAGACGTCATTGTGTAAACTCATCGAATTATAACTCAACAGGAAACAACTTTGCGGTTTAATTACTTGCAAGGAATGTTGCACTTACTGGAGGAAAGATAAGTAAATAGAGTCTGCGTGGTACTGCATTCTCCACAATGCAGTATCATGTCCCTGTGCTGTTGCACTGACGTTATTTATTTTTATTACAGCGCAGTTTGCTTAAGAGGCCTTATTAAAGTAAAATAAGGTGTGGTAAGGGACAGGGACTATTCAATTATTCAAATATACATCTGGATGATTTAGATGATTGGTTTTGCATCTAAAAAATCTCCATATGGCATCCTTGATTTTCCTTGGAGATCTCTGCCATGCAGGTGATGCTGATAAGTTGATTAGTGTGCAGCAGTAACTCAGGACCTTGATGTCTACAATAATCTTACATATCTACCTACAGTATGTGCGTCAACAAAATAAGAATGCCTGGGGGCTTATGTATAAATGATGCATGACAACAAAAGGATGCATACACAGTGTTCCTCACAAAGTTTGGCATTTAAAACAAAGTGATTTTGATGTAAACGCATGCAAAAGTACAGATTGTGTGCTCCATGCATATGTATAATATATATTAAAGAAGGAGCTGATGCATTGCTGTCACATTTAATGATGGTAAAAAAAGAGGTTAATGCAAAACGATGCCTATTTACTCCATTGGAGACCTACTGATATGGGCATAATTGTGAGCGGAAATGTTGTTGAAATACTGCACAACACACTCTGTATTAACCTAAAGCATTTGTTAGCCTGTATGTTTATAAATTCTAAAGCCAACCAGGAAGATGATGATTTATTATTAATATTATTCAGTCGACTGTTGCCCTATAAAACCCGACATAAGCAAGATGCGTTCAGCATGATCTTTGATAACAGTGATAAGTTAGGAGAAGGTGAATAAATGAAGCTCTACTCTGTAGCAATATGCTGTAAATGTCACATATAATGGTTAAGAGGCTGCTTTGGCACTGTTGGAAGAAAAATAAACTCAAATGAGAACATATAATTTGAGATTGTTTTGGCTTTTGTCCTAATTGATGAAAGGGAATTACTCCATTCAATACTTTTCTACAGACTCATGGTCACAACATTCATCTTTCCAGCTAAAGATTTTAAGTTTTAATGCCAAGTGGTTTTTGTATGAGAAAATGTATGAAATGCTAAACAGCTGAATACGGGATGTCTGATGAATCAGTTTGGCTGACTGCCAAAGTCTAATGTGGATATTGAGCATAATCACCAGCACAGAAATCTGGCACTCTGATCATTAGAAAAGTCAAGCGTGCAATCGTTCAGACATAGTTCAAATAATATTTCAAATATTCATACGTCTAAGTGGAGCTGATCTGTCCAGTGGCCAATGATCTTGTATTCTGTGGTGTTATTTGTGATCTGGTATTGGTAGATTTCATAGCGACCAGGAGCATCTCCATTCACGTTGAAGACTACTGGGGTGCCAGCAATTCCTGAGGATGGAAAAAAAAAAATGTTATTGATGTTTTAAAAGGCAGATTGTACAACCCAGTCTCCAGAATAAAATGTTGGCATTGTATGTTTCTGCAAACCACGGATATGTTACATTTGTACGTTTCATAAGTAGCAGATATCAATGTGAGCTCATGGTAAACCATATAAATAGCACTCCAATGCTTCCAATGCTTCACTACGGTCACAGTTTCATGAATTCAAACACAACTTAACTTTAGGCAACACAATTAGGTGGTAAGTTTAGGAAAAACATTATGGTTTGGGTCAAAATAAGGATGTTTGTTACGCAAATTAGGTAAGTTACATAATCAAAGTAAATAACAAAAGACAATGGTTATTGTCCAGAACTCTCATTAAAATACACCCGGTTTTGTTGGTCTCGAACAGCAGTCTGCTGCTTAGCAACCGTCTCGCCCAGGTTTCACGCCATCCACGCATACATTTGATTTGAACTATGCCACTTTAGAAACTTTGATATGATATGTATGGAATGTACAAATATGTGGTTTGCAGAAAGGTACAATGCCAACATTTTATTCTGCCAACTTGTAACTTAAAACTGAAGTCCAGTGTTGAACAATACAGTACAAACTCAAGCAGTTCCCATAATACACTGAGATGAAATGAGGCTGCAAGGGGACTTCAAGCTAATGCTGTTATAGTGTTAATGATGGGAGCAAAATAGATGTTGACAGCCATGTTGTCCTGGTCCTTTGAGGAGGGCCAGGGCTGCTGTCTGTTCATGTTCCCATATCATTTCACACTCCTTCATTCTGCTTATTGCCCCATCACTTGTTATCCTCAAGGTCCCCACTCGGAGTGCTAACGAATGACAGCACTGATTTTGATTACCACTTTGAGGTCTCTCTCATCCCTCTGCTTCCTGTTTCTGAGCCAGCCTACAAACCCCTCTCCAGCTTCACAACTTGTTATAAAATCGTGGTGTGAGGGAAGGAGGATTCACAGATTTAGCAAAGAGAGAGAGCCCACCACAGAGCGTCTCTGAGGAAAGGACCATTAATAGCATCCCCATCTCTGTCTATTTGCTCGCACCAAATTTCGCTTTCTCTCCCTCAATGTAATCCCATAATACTCAGCAATTCTGTAACATGTTGAAATGGGAGTTGAAAAGCGAGGAAGAAAATGCCCTTAGTTAACTTGCAACTGAAATGTGTTTTGGATTGCCCAATATTGTCAATATTTGGATGTTGTGTACAGTATATGCTAGAGCTACATCAAAGAGATAAGAGTGCATTTTCTTCTGCAACAGAAAACGGATATTCATCATGTCCAGACAGTTTTCCAGCATTTGGGAGAGTTGTTCATGTTCCACAAGTATTGACTACACTCTCCTCTGTCGTAAGAATAAAAGGAATTATTTATTTTGGGGCTGTTGTTCCCTTGAATAGGTCAACAGTATTGATTGTTGTTTGAACCCGTGAGTCAGAGTTGGAAACCTACGAATCAGGCTTTGCCTTATTTTCTCCCTTCTGCAGATTTGTGTGGGTCAGAGGTCTGATCAAAACCCATAGGATTTAATTGCATTAGTATAATCCTGCTGCATTATCTAGAGGGCATGTCTAAGACAACAGCAGGCAGTCATGTGCAATTATGAAAATGTTCTTGCCCATCTCAGCAATACAGGGAATTGAGTGGGATGTATGTTTCTCCTAATTCGATTGCCTTAATCGATGAGTTTCACCTCTTAACTTGCAAAAAGGCATTGCAAATTTCATGCACAGTCAGCAAAAATTATTAAACCGCTTGTTTAATAACCAGGTCAGATTTTTAAGGAAACGAAGTATAAGATAACTCTTAGGAATAAAAGAAGCCATGTGATCTAGGAAAAAAAAACATCTACTGCCATCAGCTGCAGCTCAGTCTAAATGCACCACAAATGAATGGGCACAGTAAAACTGTCTGTTAATTTAACTCTAAAGTGGTAAAATGGGTTCATAACAGTCTCTAAATTAACACAACTGTACTGGGAGGACATGAGAGGACATGTGCATGCTAGTGTGTAGGTACTGCATTACTACAAACATGGAATTTCAAATGAACATATAAACCTGAATCACATGTACCCATGGTTATTGGTTGAAATCATTGAAATCTAATTTGTCTAAATCTTACCAGTAGTCTGCTAGTTGAAATTATGTGTTTTTTCTCTCGTTTTTTCTCGATATTAAAGCACACATTTAAAGCTCTACTTTGCTTCTCTTAAGAATTGATAATGTATTCTAAAAAAATAATAAGTAATTTCCAGGTTGCAGTTCAAAGAAATTACCCTTCCAATCCATTAAAAGCCATTAGCCAAAGCCATGAGAAATCTAATGTGTTTACAAATGTTGTATAAAAACTGATCAAACAAGATACAGATTCTGCTGTTGAACTTTAAAAGCACGGAAGTGGCTGCGGTGAACTTTCTTTGATGAAGGAATTTATTACAAAAAAAAAAAAAACAGAATTACCATGCTTTCCTTGTAAATGCAAAGCAGTGATTTAAGAATACCAAGATTCAGAGCAGTGAGAGACTGTAATTTATTTCTATTGTAAATGGAAGCTGAGCTTTACATGGTTATTAGTCATTCAATTGGGCAGAGTTAAGGGCCACTGTTGGGGTTGATTATCTTTTCAGTGTTCCCTCTTCAATGCCACTGACCTCAGGAATAGTTTAGTAGTCTGTCAAACTGTATCATAGCCTCACAATTTGCTGAACTGCTTAACATTCCTAGTTCCCTGGACAGGCACGATCCATTATTAAGCAGTATACACACTCTTTAATTTGAGATCCTTTTATAGGCTGGTGTAATAGGTTGCACTGGTCTGAACCGGCGAAATAAATCTACCCTATATATGCTTCCTCAAGTTACATCCAATTTAAATTAGTAATCAAACCTCATGAAAACGGGCAGATTTAAATGACTATGTGTAATCCCAATGTTACAGCCAACCTTTAATCACAACGCTTTTAACACAGCTTTACTATCGGGTTTACGTCTTGCAAGGTTACTTCGTAAAACAAAATGCCCTCAGGAAAAACTGCATTAACTACCACTGGGTATGTACCGTTTCTGAATATAACCAGCAGCAGTTTGCTTCTGCATCACTGGCATCATCTTAATGTGATGCATCAATAAATATCAACTTCACCTACAATATCTGTAGTGCATGGGTTTCCTCTTTCCTTCAGTCAGCATGGAGGTCTGTAGACAATTCCCAGAATGCACTAGGATCATGTGGACATTCCCGTTGTTTTCCTACAAACCTTTTAAATTCTCCATTCCACTGTGCCGAAAGACTCTTAAAAGCAAAGCAGTATTCCGGTAATGTGCAGCATTGATTTTCTAGCCATCCCTGTAGTAGCCCCAATGGCATCAGTGCTGACAAGCCATCCAGTAACATAACACCATGAATCAAAGAATGCATAAAGAAAGTTTAATTCTATAACACAAGCCGACAGTACTTCAGCTTTACTCCAATGCTGGGGGAATTGATCCATCTCCTGAAACTAAACAAATATGACTTCAAGATACAACTCTAAAGAATTTCTTTTTTTTTTACACAAATGCGGACTGACCTGCTTACATAGTAATAAGCACACTCGGCGCAGGTAAACAATGTTTTGACTTTGAAGATGTGGTCTACAGTTAAGCTCTGCTGAGCACTGCAGAGTTTTCTTTCAATATCCATTAGGCATGAAAACTATCTGCTGCAAACAGTGTCAAGTTAACCTTTAATATCCCCAACAATAAAGGTTACGTTGACTACATTATTAAAAAAAAAATAATAAGAAATCCAACCATATTTAATTCATATTCATGTTTGTTTTATCCCTTTGCTACTTTGTCTCTACTTTAAAACTCTCTTACATAATCTATAAACCAAACTGCCTCTGGGGAAGTAAATGCCAAACCATGCCTTTTCCTTGAACATTTTCCTCATTTTCTCCAGTATATCCTCAATTTATTTACCAACACACCCGATCACTGCTGCCGTCCCCCTCCATGTACCTTCATTAAATAACAACGTTATCATGTTATCATTATTGCCTTTGCATTCTGTATTCTTGAAAAAAGTGACGTGTAATGGAGAAGCAGGCTGATAGAGGATGTGGATACGAGGATAGGGAGGTTAAAGAACACAAGCTACCCATCTTAGTCCCCCAAACTAGTAATCTAAACCTGCAGGCAACAAAATATGTTGTTTGTCATCCTCTTCCAAAACTTGTATGATGTGCTTTTTCTGATCTGATGCTCCTATCAGCAGGACATGGTTTGTTGATATATTGATCCATGCCTACCCCCTCCAATGGGGTTTTGTAGCTCTAATGTAACCTTTGTTCGTGATGGACAATAGTACTTCCTCCAGCCACTACAGGTCCTTGTCAGGTATAATCATAAACATTGTAGTCATGTAGTACAGTATTTAAAAAAAAAAATGTATTTAGAGGACAGTCTCTAACTGTTTAATTTCCCTATCAATGACCATTTCACCAGAAGAGTCTATAGTTGAGTTTTATGCTATCTTCCATCAAATAAGTTAGGGTTAGGTGGCCCTGACTACTAGTAGGAGTCGAGTGCAGGACATGATCTTGCTCCCCACCACCCTGTTTTTGTAGCACTCAGCCAAACTGCAGGCACTGATGCTGGCAATTGAAGTCTGGATTCTGCAGCACTGTGCAAGTGTTTTACTTCATCCAACTGTTTCCAATGTTATCACTCGATTGAATGGGCCTTGTCATTCAATATCAGTCCCATGGATCTGGGTGAGTAGGGGCCGGCTCCCCACACTAGAAGGTCCAGAAGGTTCTTATCAGCGTATTGTATGGAGCTGCCACCAGCCCTATTCAATGCAGGCTGATAACAAGTTTGGTAAGTTTTGGTTTCACTTTAACAAAAAATAAAAACATCTACATTTCTACGTTGCTTTTGTTAGGTTTAGGCACCGAAAACACAACAGTAGCTTTAAAAAAAATACATCTACATTTCAGTGACTTCTGTTAGATTTAGGTACAGAAAAGACGCCGGTACGTTTAGAAGAAAACATCTACATTTCTGTGACTTCCTTTCGGTTAAGTCCTGTGTTTTAGGACCCATCCATCACCCCAACCTACACCGTCTGGATGCTCTTTATACATCGTCATGTCGCCGTTGCCGCAGTCACAGTTAGAACCATATGAATCGATGATGGCAGCCTTCTGAGCCAACTAGTAGGTGCAGCAGGCCCCTACTGACTTAGATCTATGGGACTGATATTGAATGAAAAGGCCCATTCAATCGAGTGATATCATTCGAATCGGGTGCTTCATCCATAAGTTCCTTTATTTTTCTCATCTACTGTAAATTATTCCTGTCATATACTTGCTGCGGCGTGACTGTCCCTCACCCAAAGATCTCACCCTGTAATTGTCATACGAATAAATGCATCCTTTACTGTATAATCATCTGTGAAGGTGCAGTTGAAACTGCGTCAAACTGCTCGAATTGCATTCTGCTTGATTGCAACACTTTGACCCTCTACTCATCTGGCATATAATTAGCTCAAGTTGTTATAACCACTAATGCTGACCTGAGTTTGACCCCCTTCCCCGTACATTTATATTATTTCTTCACAAGCCAGCAGATTAAACTTGTGCACATGCTGCTTCCATGAACTCCGTCTTTTCTTTTACCTGCAGGTATATAGTTAATTTTCAAAGTTTCATCTTACTTTTTGCAATGTTATAGTGTTACATTTGTATAATTATGCATGTGTTGAGACTGACACCTAACTTTCCACCTTATAAATATCAGTTTGTACATTCTCTAGCTGCATATTTTATAATGTTCTTCCCCTTCAAGATTTCTAAAAGCAGTCATCAAAATCGAATAGCAGAAGACAAAACACCATGTCTAAAACAATTAAGCTAACAAAGCTATTCCTGTGCAAAATCCACAAAAAAAAGTATACGAACTAAGGAGACTGTTGTCATAATATGTCAATCATTTAGGCACGAAACACACATTCAGAAACAGGAAGAGAGCAAGGCCGGTCAGTCTTTGTTCTGTATTTAAATGTTCTAGTTGTTCTTATCCAGGACGATTGGTGACAAACAGTAAAAACACGGTGCAGTTAACATTTCTCTGCTAACATTGGCACACTATCATACTTGAAATGTGTTTGCATCGTTGTGATACAACAGCAACATTTAAGTTTCATAGAGAGCAGAAGTGAAACCAGAACTTCTGTTCCAGAAGTAAGAAAACCTCATTCAAAATCACATTGGCATTTGTAATAAATAAAAAAAAACAATTCAGCCCTGGTACATAGCCTTACTCATTAGTATGTTGTGTGGTTCACTCCATATGTTTAGATCAGGGCAGTCATTTTTCTGAAAAAAATGCTGTTTGTTCAGTATTTCTATTTTTAGCTGCCTTTAATGAACACCATATCCCTTAATCCCTCGACCACACACTTCAACCAAAGAGGTGAATCCATGGGCGAGTCAAAGGCCAGGAACTGTTTTTTTTTTTTTTTTTCAGAAAGACTAACATAAGAAATGCTTAATGAGGGATAGCATTAAGTTACATTAAGTGATGTCAAAACTTTGGCTCTTTATTACATTTTAGGTGTTTAGCTGATGCTTGTTTGTGTGACCTGTGTACATAAGATGACAACCCTGTATTGGACAGTAACACTAAAAAATAGAATTTAAGTTTGCATAGCACAGCCACTGGAACACTACCGATGCCTGTTTTTGATGCTATGGTGCTGTGTATGTAACTCTCTTCCCCCTCTCATTTATGTACAATTTCAACTCGGCAGCCAGTGTAATTCAAGCAGGAGATCTCTTGCGTGGGCAATTCAATGCTGACAAGATAAGGCGGGAAATCTCACAAAGCACAGTTCCTGCACATCATCAACTATGATAAAACGGGCTGTTCTGCTGCTGATTGTCAATCCTCCTACGGATCTCAGCCTCTTATACATGCTGGGAGTAATTTACATTCAGTAGCCTGATAATTGGGAGACCACTGTATACTCACAAAAACTCTGCATGAGCATGTTGGTGAACCCAAAAATAAATAGGACATACAATTTGCTTCAGATAGCACCGCACAAATGCCTCAGAATGATACAGTTATTCAGTTAAGATTGCAAATAAAAATGACTTCTTATGATGCCATATACATATTGCAGAATACTTGCCATTGTATATACTTTATATACAGTATATATATATCATAAAGTGTATAAAGGAAATGGACAGAGCTTCTGCGTCTGAAAAATGAAGCCAATGCAGAAGTGCCTTAAATCTGGATTCTTTCTAATGGCCAGCAGGGGGCGACTCCACCGGTTACAAAAAGAAGTCAGATTGTATAGAAGTCTAGGAGAAATTTGATTTATTACCTCAGTAAACATTTTCCTAATGTGTTTATGGTCTCAATCACGAGTTTCAAGTCTTCTTCAATACAGCACGATGTTCATTTGTAAATTATGGTCCTATTTAGAGTAAAATAGTCGAGGGTACGCTTTAGTGTGGGCTACCTTGTGATTGACAAGTCGCTACCATGGCGATCTGTCAATCAGGACTCTTAGCAATACAAACTATGGCACTATGTACATTTAAATAGCCCTGATTTTGTTTTTGGGTGTTGTCTGTGTTTTCATCTTCAGACATTCACCCTTTCTCAGTGTTTTCACTTCATCAAAGTTAATTGTAACATTTTGGTTGCCTAAAAAGTCTTGCTTAGGGATGCACCGATCTGATATTGATATCGAATATCGGGCCGATGCTGACTCAAATAGCTGGATCGGGTACCGGTGACAATCGGGCCGATCTATTTAATTCACTTCTATGCATGTACACGTAGTACTTTTCTTTTATACAGTCCATACGTACATGCAGCTGAGCCTACCTCGGTGGAATTGGTAGTACCCACCTGTGAAGTTGACATTGCGGATGTACTTGAGCAGCAGTGTGCCGTTGATGGTATCCATCTTGGAGCAGAGGCCAACTTTTCCAGGGCAGAGATCTTTGTGCATGTTGTGTAGAGCGTGAGCCATGGCATACACTGCGTCAATCACAAACTGAACCTTCCCCTCTTGTTCGTAGGATGAGTCTTTCCCGATCCGCTCATGATCTAAAAGAAAACATTAACACATAAATTACAACTCATGAAATTATGTCCCACAAGGGAATGACTTAATGAAATTCATAAACACTGCAAGATAAGTTATTATCACTGATTTAGTTATGATCCAGCTGATACAAGTTATATATGTTCCCATGCTGTATTTTTACTGTCTGAGTCGTTGCAATCATGACGATCAAGACTAAAATATTCAATATGAATGAACAATATTCAGAATAATATTCAGAACAAAAAAGCTGCTCCACAATCAGTCAAAAAGTGTAAGAACTATGATTGCTAGATGTGTAAAATCAAGCAAATGATAGCCTTTCAAGAGGCTTGATTACTCAATTGTAAACCCATCAATTTTTCACCATATTTAATTTAGTTAGGGATTGGCATTGAATTGTGCACGTTAACCACTGATTATATGCAATTTCTTTTAGATATCAATCACAGAATCTCCAAAATGGTCTCGTGCAGCCTTTCTCATAATGGTCTGTTGATCACTGATACATAAGACCCACTCAAGATCATTCAACAAGACTGTTTTGGTGTCATATATCCTAATCTGTCTCTCCTCATACAGCCTTTGCAGTACTCTGCGGCACCATGCAAAGATGTTAAGATCATCAAAAATGAGTTAAACTTTTAAACTGAACTAAACGGAGCCTTCTCTGGACGGGCTCATGTCTTGTTTATGTGATCTCTTCGTGTTTATCCCCACAAAGTCACGTGGCACCTCACATCCATTAATCAACAGCGCAGAGTGTGATAGAGTGGTAGAGGGGGAGTGGAAGACACAGCAAGACAGGCCTGATCATTCTTCAGTATTAATGTAATTAGTTATGACAGGTGTATATTAATCATAGCCGGGGTTGTTCTAAAGCTTTGAAAATGTGTTAACCGCTAAGCAAGGTTTCAATTAGCAGCGTAATGCTTTTGTTAATGCCCTGCCAGGTTGAGCAGAAAGAGTGACAGCAGGACACTGTTGCTGCTTCAAGAAACAGCAAGAACTGACAGGAACAGAAGAGCAAGATTGGAAAAGTTTCAGCTGATTATTAAAGTAGCTTGAGTAGAAATACACCCCTTTTAGGCATGCACTTTTATCAGATGGCAATTTAACATGGCGGCGCCATGTCTGAAGCACCCTGCTGTTTTTCCCCTTGCAGTGTGACTGGGATAAAAGATACCTCTTATAACCAGAGTAATAATTGACCAATTTTCATTCCAACTCTAAGCATGAATAAATCAATGTCCAGCAAAACGCTTTATGTACAGAATGTGAGATCATAGGAATAAAACAAGAGTCCCAATTTAAAGTCCTGTCATTCAATGCTGTCGGACTTTATAAAACAGGCACTCTCTAATAACTTAAGTGAAATGTATTCATTCATCATCAAAATATATCAGTGGATTCACTGTGAGGAGCAGGGAGTGTGCTTCATTGCTCATCAATGAAGGCTTCAACGGCAAAATCAGTTTTAAAGTCCATCAGTGATGTGAGAGCCTGTGAGAGAACAGAAAACGGTCTTCTTCTTTGCTATCATAACATTTTTTACAGCTGTTCTCTCATGCACAACTGGTGCCAGAGCATTGTGGCTCTTTCAGTAAATGTGCTACCATGCCTGAATGAATCTGCAAGGAACAATAACGTAAAAGAACACCTATGTCTGAATAACAAAACAAAAGTCTGCAAGGGATGCTGGCAAGGTTGTCAGCTGTGTGTGAGTGCCGTCCAGCATTCACAAACAGAGCAGAAAAAAGGAGCTACGTCAAAAAATAGATTGTATAACCTATTTTTCTTTTTTTAAATTATTATCTTTTAATATTTATTCTAATAAAATTGTTTGTGGTCAAAATTCTTAATTTTGGTTAACGATTAAACAGTTAATTATTAACATCCGTACAAGTTACGTAATCCTTTTCTGAAAAAGCATTCACGTGGAATTAGGCAGATGGTAGATGGCAAGCCGGATGTCATTTTAGTGGACGAGAGCAGGACGGTAAAATTAGGTTAGGCCGGCAGAGAATACTGGCAACAGTAACGGTAGACGGCATTGCTGTCCAAAGTGTCCTATGACAGGATATTACATCCATACAACATACATGACTGGAATAAAAAATAAAGACAAAATAATTGTATTTAATATATTTTATTCTATTCTTTGTAAACAATACGATATCACCATAGCAACATATCGTCATGCGTGTTTAGTTTTGCCGTCCTGCCATTCTGTCAGACCGTTTATTTGTTTTTCCTGTGCTGTCCAAAAGCTGTTGTCCGTCTGCCACCTGCTTGATTGAATGTGTTAATATACCTGCTGCAGCAGATTTACTTGTTTGTCAGTTAGTTCAGTTAAAAACTGAGTATAAATGTTATAAAGTTATGACCTCATTAATAATAGTTGAAGGTAACATTTTGTTTAGTTCATTTACTTTACAATTTACTTTACTCTTAAAGCTCAAAATAACAAAAATGTGAGAGAATTAGCAGAACAGGAACAAACTTGTTGATCCAGCTGTGATGAGGAGGGTGGAGTCAATGTAGACACTCCACATGTGCACTCAGGGTACAAAATTAACTATTTTGTCCACTGGCCAAATTGAATCTACCAGCCACTCAATAGATTACCATTGTTTTTTTGGCTAGTTTACAAATTACAAATCTACTAGCCACTAGTAAATAGTGCTAATTTTGGGTACACTGCTTTAACAAACAACCCTTTTGAACACCGCTTTTTCTTCATTCTAATGTGTTGCTTATTTCCCTCTTTCTCAATGAGGACCCCATTATAGATGCATACAATCTGAAATTAATTGTCTGTAGTGTTAATTCTCTGAATGTGACGGAAAAGTTGTTTGAGAGACACTTAGCAAAGTTTTAAAGGCATCTGAATGACAAAACATTGCAAACGAATCCCTCTGGGAAATACCATATATTTTGTAGTCAAGACAAGTGAGCGTTGAAGTGACAGGTAACGTTTGACACTTTTTGATTCTTTGTGAAAATGTCTTATTGAAGTCAAACCACCAAAATCACTGACGCCCTGTAATAGAGGTTCATTTGTATCCGTGCAGCAGATGGTCTATGCCAGTCTGTCTTCTTGTGCTTTGAAGTTTGATGCTTCTTTTTTTTTTTTTGTAATAATTCAGTCCCCTGATTTTGAACTCTACTCAGCTTGAGGGGAAGAAATGATTGTAAGTAATAGACTAATTTGTATTACATCACCTCATTTCATCTGTACCATCAAAGAATGACTTGAAAGAGTAATTCTGAATAATAGCTCATGCCAATAACACAATTTGGAAAAGTGGAAAGAGTGGACGTAATCAATTTGGTGCATTAATGTGTGTGCTCTAGAGAAAATTGGCCACACAGTTCTTTTGCAGGTTGTTTTCTAATTACTGAAATGTTATTATTGCTCTGACATTTTGTAATAAGCATGCAAGGGAGCAGTATTTGAGCCATTTGTGCCATTGCCTTCAATTAGGGTTAACTTCCATTATTACTCAACAAATGTTTGGCCTTTTCACTTTCTCATTCACAGGTTTGTGGCAAGACGAGCACGACACAAATCTATGTAAACAGTGCATCACGATCCGATAACAAAAAGCGACATGAAGCAGTTGATAACGTGCAATCAGGTTTTGTTTGCACGTCTTGTAAGATGTCTGTGGCAGCCATTTCTTATCTCAGCAGAGACACTTCATTTTAACAAGTGCTCGCTTTAAACAGATGAATAGTTTTTGTTTGTCTTGTTGTTATTATCTATATGCTCCCCCAGTATTTTCTCTCTCAGAAGAGGCAATTTAACATCAGTGACAAGACTCTGAATGTTTAAGCAGCTTGAATATCGCCAGATATTTTGTAAATGTGTGCTACAGGCAACGTGAAGCATGGATAGGCAGTCGGTCTCTTTTTGTGGCTGTCACAATGTCTTTCAATTTAATGTGTCTCTTGCTCTTTGGGCTACTCTATCTTTCTCTCTCTCCCTTTTACACATAGATATACAAACACATGTGGCCCATTAATGGCAACAAATGCAATTAAAGAGATACTTTGCCGATTTTAAACCAGCTCTGTGTTATCTTAGTGTGAGCTCTGTCTGTAAATGTAACAGAGGTCTACCGAGATCCAGATCAAGGCTCGACATTCATATTTTCAGGCAAATTTACTTTTCACTTGTCCAAGTAAAAATGACAAGTTTTAATATTTATTTTTTATTTAATTTGTACTTTTTTATATATATATATATATAAATTTGAATTTATTCTACTCTACTGATTTTTTTTTATTTAAAAAGGAAGCTCCAAAGTTAAAATATCATCAAATAATCATCTTTGACCTGTCATAAAAGCTGACTTTCCCTTTAAATTTCTCAAAAACTTTTTAAAATAAAAGAACAGTTTAATAAAATAACTTAAAATTGTATTATAATTTGATTTCATATAATGTGCAATACAGTAAAATGTGAAGTTTGATCGCGTAATCTCGTACTGTAACACCACGAATAGACGAGCATCAAAATCCAAGCGGCGGCTGGCTTCACCGGGTTTTAACTTGTCCGGTGTGGCAAGTCAATTTTTCTTCCACTTCCCCTACAAAAAATCCACTTGTCCCGGACAAGCCTTAATGACGAGCCCTGCAGATGACGGCTGCGTACAATGGACACACACCGGGTGATCTCGGCAGCTCACACACAAAGCTCGCACTAAGATGACACAAAGTTGGATTTGAATCTGCAAAATATCTCTTTAATGACTAGATGCCTCAGAGGTTTGCACTGCAGCTAAAAGCCAAAAGGTCATGGATAAAGATTGCATGTTTGTGTTTCCTCCAGTTTGCCCTCACTGTGCAAAGACATGCAGGTCAGGAAGACCCAACCTTTTTGGCTTTTGACCTGTTAAATTGAAGTACTGTGTGCTTGTGATCCCTTGTCAGGTTATGACCTCATATAGTGTTGGACTTGAAGGATTTTTATGGGCGTGAACAGGTGAAAGTATCTAGTGTTTCAAATGAAAAAAAAAAGAAAAAACAAAAGAAAGGTCACAACACTAACATCATTTTGTGGAACAGAAATGTTTTTTCCTTTCTAGTCATTTTAATCATCGTGTGACCCCTTAGATTTTTATTTTAGGAGCCACTGACTTAGACTGAAGATTGCAATAAGTATGTTAAGTCTGTATATGGTGTTTCCCCAAAGCTTTTTGTACTGCTACCCAATTTTCTCCCAACTTTATCACTAGCACACCTGTTCTACCACGTACAAGTAACTCAGTGGAGATGAGGGTGGAATAGAGCGACGACAAGGAGGAAGGAATGAGAAAAATTCAAGGCTATTTGTGCCTTTTCACAGCAGACATTTCGACTTGTAATAGGAGGAAAAACACAGGTGTTAGTGAGCCGGCATGCACAATACCAGGACCCTGAAATCAAAGCAGATGAATGGAAATCAGCCATTATTCATTTTATCATATCACCTGTGGTTTTCCTACTGTGACAAGTCAAAATGTCTTCTGTGAAGACAAAAATGACACCCTCCAAAAATGGATGTCGACGGTTGATAATGTGGCTCTATCATGCGTCATATTGCAAACCCACTGTCGGCTCATAGTTCAATTTTTAATGCACACCTGATGCAAAATACAGCTGTGACAGTGATGATTAATACGGTAGAGAACTGACTGTATAATGTTTTGTCAACTGTGTTGAGATTTATGAACTTGCATTTTTTTGTCAAGTCTTATCCTCTGTATATATTTGGCATGGTCACAGCCAATAATTAAAAGTACTTTCTGGGGAGGAAACACCTGTCAATACCAATGAGTAACTTCTATTAAATAGAAATGAAAATTTAATTAATTAACTTATTTTAAATTACTTCATCACGTTGAGAACAATGTGGAAAAGCCAAGACATAATTATTATTAAAAGCAGATTTCTCACATACACCTCCACCTGTCCGCAAAGACCACTCTTTGCTGGCGTGCCAATCCTCACATTCAACAACGCTGAGAACTCTTAGTCTGTTATGTAAGGGATAATGTAGGATGAACTGGTCATTATTGAAAATAGAACCCCAACAGGGTGATGTAGAATCCCGACGCAATAAGGACCAGTTCATCCTACATTATCCCGCTTATTACATGGCTACTTACTCAAGAAATCAATCATTTGACATAAAATATTG